>CM059302.1:4552500-4590000 GCA_030340665.1 Neosalanx taihuensis
ATATAGTGTAACAGCTTTAGATACTGTGTCAAAATCCAGACTGGTCCTTGTGAACTGTTGTCTTTGATGTCTTTGTATATTCTCTGCTGTACATTTTTTATGTTTTCCAAGTCTACAGAATGTGTCCCAGAACAGGAAGATGCCAGCAATGACATCATCCTCTCCGGGAGGAGCACTTCCTGCTTGACATTCTTCTCTCAAGACACATACACACTCGACAGGAAATGGCTTCTGTCAACAAACCCCTCTCATACACACACACACACACGCTCGCAAGGAAACGGCCGACATCAGCTCAAACACAAACACAGGGGCAGGGAAATGGTCTAATTTAACTACACCCGGCAAAGAGCAATCAAACACACACACCATGATTAGTCACAGAATAACTATTGTGGGAAAGAAAGCATGGGACTGAGCCAGTTTGGATCCTTATCTCTGCCCACAGAGGCCCTCTTCTTCCCTGATCTTGCCCCCAGAGATGCTGCCCCTGCCTGGGGTCTACCTGCAGCTCTGCCAGGCCCCTGGTCCCAGCACAAGGTCCCAGCCCCAGGCCCCCAGCCCCAGGCCCCAGGCCCCAGCCCAAGGCAGCCTGGAGGGACACACAGATGCAGCTTGAGGCATACGTGGACACAGGTGGCAGGTGGAAACACACTCTGTGAGCCTGAGGGACAACCACCTCCTCCTGCCTGAGGGAATGGAGAATCCAGATACAAAAGGGTGAGCGAAAGAACGAGAGAGAGGGAGTGAGGAAGAGAGAGAGGAAGAGAGAGAGATATAGCAAGATGGAAGGAGAGAGAAAGAGCGAGACAGAGGGCAGGAGAGAGAGGGAAAGAGACAGCGGGATCGAGACAAAGCAAACAGCACATGGAGATGGAAACATGATAGGGAAAAGAGATATCGACAGAGGGAGGGAGGGAGGGAGGGAGGGAGGGAGGGAGGGAGAGGGGGAGAGGGGGAGAGGGGGAGAGGGGGAGAGGGGGAGAGGGGGAGAGGGGGAGAGGGGGAGAGAGGAGAATGGAGAGAGAATGATGGAGACAGAACGAGAGGGATGGAGAGACAGCTGAGGAGGGGAGCAGCAGAGATCTGCAGGGGTGAGAGGTTCAGTCAGAGAGATGATGGAGGTCTGACGGTGAGTGCATATGGTTAACCCTGTATTAACTAGGACAGGCAGAGAAGCCAAGGGCCCCCTTCGAATAATTCCCTCTTCCTTAAAGGATAAAATGGAACACACACATTCCCCTGGGGAATACATTGGCTGGTGCACACAGGAAATACATATAAAAAGGAAACGGCATGTCCTTGAAGGAAGTAACACCTTAGATCGGATACGGATGAGACCAATTTAAAAAATTTTTTTATTTTTTTTTAACTTAAATTCTAATTTCCAACCTCCTTCAACCAACCTCTAATAGAGTTTATAAAGCCAGAATGTGTTTTGTACACACAAACCCCTCTCTTGTCGTTACAGATACATCACTGTCTCGGTTACACACACACACACAAGCACACACCCCCAGCACTCATACACACCCGGGCCGTATTTGTTCCACTAACAATCAAATAAGTTTCTCATTAGCAGACTGTATTTTCCCTCATTCCTGGGGTTTTGCCGCACTGGCCTGTTTCTTCCTGTCTTAACGAGAGGAAGCTAATTAGCCAATCAGAGCCATTACTCTTCCAGAGGAGTTGGACCTAGCCTGGCTAATTAGGGCTGTAAAATCTAATCATCTCTGTGAAACAGGGAGCGCTAACGAGGCCTTATTTAACGAACTAAATAACTTCAAGGGAGGAGAGAAGCAGCCGATGGTATTTCTTTATGAATCTGAAGGAGGGGAGCTGGGAGTAATTGAGTCAGTTCCAGCCCAATACTTGTTTGTTTGTTATGAAAGGCTTATTATTACAACTGCCAGGGATATATTAGGCCTAAATGAGCAGATATGTACACCTTGCTTATCTAACTATCTCTCTTTCGCGCACGCTTTTTTTCCTCTCCTTCTTCCTCTTTCTATTTATTTCTACTCACTCTTTTTTCCCACCTTCCTCTTTCTGCATCTCTATCTCTCACTTTTTCTACTCTCTTGCCCTCTTTTTCTTTGTCTCTCCATCCGTCTCTCACTTTCTTCCTCTCAACTGTCTCTCTTTCTCCTTCTCGATCGCTTTCTTTCATATGTGTTTATTTCCTTTCTTTTGCTTTCCATCCACTCCTGACCCATTTTCAACAAAGAAAGAAGGTAGTGTGTGCTGGAAAGGAAAAGGATATGGTTGCCGTTGTGTTTCCCCCCCCCCGCCCCCCCCGCCCCCCCCGCCCCCCCCCACCCCCACTCCTGTTCTAATTTGTTGTTCGTTAATGCTGGCCTCGCACCTGAGCCAGGCTGTGCCAGGGGAATTCAGCCAGCTAGCTACCACAGTGCACAAGCGTGCACAAGCACACACACACACGCACACACACACATAAGCACACTCTGTCGATGCTACTCATGTGTGCAGAGATATAACAGTGCCTTAACAAAGCTGAGAGCAAGTGAGAAAAAAGGTGAGGGAGAGAGAGAGAGAGAGAGAGAGAGAGAGAGATAGAGAGACAGAGAGAGACAGAGAGAGAGACAGACAGAGAGAGAGAGAGAGAGATAGAGAGAGAGACAGAGAGAGAGAGAGAGACAGAGATAGAGAGAGATAGAGATAGAGAGAGAGAGACAGAGAGAGAGAGACAGAGAGAGAGATAGATAGAGAGAGAGATAGAGAGAGAGAGAGAGAGAGAGAGAGAGAGAGAGAGAGAGAGAGAGAGAGAGAGAGAGAGAGAGATAGAGAGATAGAGAGACAGAGAGAGACAGAGAGAGAGAGAGAGAGAGAGACAGAGAGAGAGATAGAGAGAGAGACAGAGAGAGAGAGAGAGAGAGAGACAGAGATAGAGAGAGATAGAGATAGAGAGAGAGAGAGACAGAGAGAGAGAGACAAAGAGAGAGACAGATAGAGAGAGAGATAGAGAGAGAGAGAGAGAGACAGAGAGAGAGAGACAGAGAGAGAGACAGAGAGAGACAGAGAGAGAGACAGAGAGAGAGACAGAGAGAGAGAGAGACAGAGAGAGAGATAGAGAGAGAGAGAAACCCCAGGAAAGAAAGAAGAAAACCCCTAAATGAGGAGGAGAGACAAACATCCACCCAAAGGGAGACCGGGCGTCAGGCTAAAGAGGGCTGAAGACCAGATCATACACTTGGATGATGAAGGGCCATTCAACAAGTATGCAGAGTGTGTAAACACACACACACACACGGTGGGAGTGATGGGCAGGCGTGTTGGCTGAAGCCACGTGGTGGGGGGTGCAGCTGTCTCGGGGAGCACTGAGGTGAGGCCTTCCGCTTCGCTGGAGCGGAACAGGGGTGGCTCACACACACACGCCTGTACGCGCGCACACACACACACACTCAGCCAGGTAGAGAACTACTACTGACAGAGCCACGGCAAGAAGAGGACAGCTGTGTTCATCTGATAGCACAGGTCACTGCCTCATTAACACCGCACACACAAACGCACACGCACGCATGGACTCCACACAACACACACGCGCGCACATGAACACACACACGGACACACTCTACCTCTGCGTGGTAATGCCTTCATATGACGGGGGGGTGGGGGGGGGGGGGGGTGGGGGGAATAAATGGCAAGCTTTTAAAGAGAGCGTTGTGCTGAATTCACTCTATTTGACCAGCTCAGCAAGGGAATTCAGCCTTGCCAGTCAATCTGCAAGCTTCACAGCTAAACAAGACGCAGTAAACAAATGATTTTCCTTCACAAAGCATACGTACACACGCATGCATACACAGCACACACACACACACACACACACACATGTGCGCACACTTGTCCACAGATTGTAAATCAAACACCCTTTTCTTTTCTTTGATTGATCATAAATTCTAGGAAGTGCTGCTTTGGTCTGGCTTACTTTATGGCTGCAGGAAAAGAGTGCATGCTGTCGATAGACTGGCGAGAGTGTGTGCTGTGTTTGTGTGAGGAAGTGGCTGTGCAAGTCTGTGTTAGCGTTTGTTGGTGTGGAATTTTTCGAGTCTGTGACGTGTGTGCGTGCGTGTGTTGCTCGGCTTTGAGAGGCAGACTAACGCTTCCCCTCTCGTCATCAGATCCACGTACACTTAAAACACCAGAGCTCGAACCATCGGCCCTCCACAGCTGAACCAAACCCCCCTCCCCTCACCGGAGCTCTTGGATAGACCCCTCGCCAGAGAGGGCCAGGGTCGTTGTTTTGTTTTTTGTGGGAGGGGGGGTTGGAGGGTCGAGGGCAGCGGCGGAATGGAAGGCATTTACCTGTCGATGATGACGGGGTCGGAGGGCGTCTCATTTCGGTTCCCGCAACTCTTCTTGTCACAACACCGACTGGAGGGGGGGGGGGGGTAAAGAGAGAGGGGGGTTAGCATGATCTCTGCATGTGAAATCGCATGGGGCAGGGTTGGGGGTCGGGGGAAGGCAGGGGAGGGTGTGGGCGGGGGGCTGTGTCTTCCCACCAGTGTCCAGTGAGTGGGGAGCAGAGCGGAGGTAAGGCTGGGCTCACAGGTTTACTTTAGTCAGACGGCTGAAACCCCCCCCGACACGCCATGTTCCCTGGTTCTCTTCATTAGTCCCTCCTCTCAACCACCCTTCCCTGTCTTCCTACCTCACCTTTCATGCCTCCACCATCTTCTCTTTCTGTCATACTCGTCTTCTCTTTCTCACTCCGCCATCTCTCTCTCTGCCTTTCTCTCTCTCTCTCTTTCTGTCTTTCTCTCTATCGGGCTCTCTTTCTTTCGCTTTCAGAAGTGGGTCACGGAGTGGTCCCACTGGACCTGGGGAGTGGTGCATGCTGGGTAAAGGGGGGGGCTGCATACTGATGTGACGAGTCGTTTCTGAATCATTTGACTGCAGGAGACTGTTCCTGTGTAAGGCACCCCCGACCCCCACCTCCCCCAAACTATGTGAGTTTGTGTGTGTGTGTGTGTGTGTGTGTGTGTGTGTGTGTGTGTGTAACCGGGAGCCTCCCCCTCTGCTCGGTCCCATAGGACACACAGGAAAGCCAGATCACATTTCTGATCCGCACAGCTTCCTCCAGCATAAGAACAAAAGTCCTCCAAATTGCACTGCTCCCCAGAATGGGTTGGTTTCTCTAAAGTCCCAGACAGAAGAGAGCTCACACACACACAGGTACACGCATATGCAAATACAGGCACACGGAATGAGAGAGAGACAGAGAGTGTGTGTGCAAGAGAGAGAGAGAGAGTGTTTTGTGTGTAATGCGAATCCTCTTGCACATATCTCATTGTCAGGACAGAGCAAACTGCATGTATTACACAGACAAACGGGAGGATGGCTTTGAGTAATGAGTTTTTCCTTGTCCTAATTAGCAGAACATGGGAATGATACACACACATACATACACACACACACACACACAAACGCCAACAAAAATAGGCCAGGGCACTTCTCCCCAACCTAGTTTCAAGGGAGGGAGGAATAAAAGCACTATTCTATTTGAATCTTCATGAAGTCGACCATGCTCTGATTCTGGTTCTTAACCTTTTGCCAAATGCTGACTTGCACGAAATGAAGAGTTTCGGGAATGTTTGAAGAATTTCTTCCATATTACCTGCACATGATCTCGTGGGTCAGCAGAACTCGACACATCTCTGGATTCTTGTCCTGACCCTCATAGACAATAGCCTGGGATGGATAGAGAGGGGAAAGAAGGAAGAGGGGAAGGAGGAGGGGGACACATAGAAGGGGTTCAGTGGTGACGGAGACAGTGGTCGGAGGCGGTCACTGTGAACCGCTGCTTCGCTGATGGGCGTTTGATGCTTTCAATGCAACTGGGAAGGGCCAAGCGATAGAAGATTCAAACACACATGGACAACGGGCTATTAGGATTTGTCAAGAGTGTGTAGCACATGTGACAAGCTGGTCTTCCCTGGGACATGGGGAGGAGGTGGCTTCAGTCCTCCTGAATGAGAACGCTCTGTTCTGACTGAGATACTGTGTGTGTGCGTGTGTGTGTCCTCAGCAGTTGGACTGCCAGACTGGAGTATAGTGCACCATCTGGTCTCTAAAGCACCTCGTCCAGAAACCTCAGTCTTGTTTGTCCCCTATACCTCCCTGCACACTCTCCAGGGCTATGATCACCCTGCCCCCCCCCCCCCCCCCTTTTTGTAGATTTTCTAAGTAAGCCTGTCTTAAGAGCAGTCCAAAGATATAGAATATTCCGATCGATGTGTGCTTGAACTAAACAGAGAGAGGGACTTGGTCTCTGAGCGTCCTGCTCTGTGTAGCTCTGTGTTGCTCTGTGTTGCACTGTGTTTCTCTGTGTTGCTCTGTGTTTCTCTGTGTAGCTCTGTGTAGCTCTGTGTAGTTCTGTGTTTCTCTGTGTTGCTCTGTGTTGCTCTGTGTAGCTCTGTGTTTCTCTGTGTAGCTCTGTGTAGCTCTGTGTAGTTCTGTGTTTCTCTGTGTTGCTCTGTGTAGCTCTGTGTAGCTCTGTGTTTCTCTGTGTTGCTCTGTGTTTCTCTGTGTAGCTCTGTGTAGCTCTGTGTTTCTCTGTGTTTCTCTGTGTTGCTCTGTGTAGCTCTGTGTAGCTCTGTGTAGCTCTGTGTTTCTCTGTGTTGCTCTGTGTAGCTCTGTGTAGCTCTGTGTAGCTCCGTGTTGTGCCGTATTGTGGTGTCTGGAGCGGCCCGCGCTCGTTCTGAGGTGTTGCTCGTCCTGTTTCACATTGAGGAAATCAGGGTCAAGGTCCTGTAAGAGTGAGCTGGTATGCATCACTGTCTCAGTCACACACAAACACACACACACACACACACACACACACACACACACACTCTACTCTTTCCCGTAGCCTGTGTAGGAGTATGGATGCATGTCCTCTGGTCCTCTGGCCCCTTTTAAATGTATTCCACAGGTAAGACAGGTCGTTTATCAAGCAGGCTGCACTGTACTGATGTGGAGGGCTTCTCTGAAGTAGGAATGAGGGGAGACTGGAGGAAGAAACCATAACAACATTGCATAGCTGCCCTAGGGATATGGAAACACACACACTCTGTTGGATACACACACGTACGCAAGCAGCAGTCTCTTTCTTGCTCACTGCACAGTTCTCTGTAGCCGTAGCGAGGAAGAGCAACATTCAGTTCTTACCTGTTTGGTCATGGAGTCGATTAGACGCACATAGAAATCCTGTTCTGTCCTGATTCCTGAGAACAGCAAAACGCAGATTTGAATCAACATGTCCACATCCTAAATGTGTGCCTATCAGAGCTCTTCAGATCAAAGCTACTGTCATATTGGATCGGTTTGTTGAAACATTGATCATTCCACTCGAATCACAACTTGACCATAATGTTTGCAACACAGAAACGTTGTTTTAAACTTCACGTTTAAACGTGGCCTTTCGTTAGTATTCTTGAATTTTTGGGTTACAAAAAAAAGTAACAATGTGGAATTATCACTTTGAACACAATTTGAACCATTATCGTTAAATCATTTGAAAGCATGCTGAGTCTAGTTGAAAACAAAAAGTGATGGTGAAAAAGAGATTACGAGAACTTTGCAGCTGCTGTTTGCACTCTCTTGGGCCGACCAACTACAATTAGTAGTGGTTTAAAAAATAAATCTGATAGAAATAATAGGGTGTTATAATGTTGATAAAAAAATATTAAGTTACCGTCTGATGGAGGAATTTAATTACATAAACAATAATAATGTCAACTAAATACAACACTAACTTAATAATAAAAGGCTGTCATTGCCTGAAAATTAGAATTTACATGTTTGTAATATAAAAATAGTAAAAAGTCATCTTTATGCCTATATGCCATTCGACAACATCGAAAGTCGTAAAGTTTGGGGTTTAGTGGGCTGTGTGAGGGGTCCCATGGGAATTGGGCCAGGCAAGGCTATCATGACATAAATGGACCAGAACCAGGAGCACTTTTTCACTCTGTGTGTTTGTGAGAAGGGATCTCACCGTTGCTGTAGAGGAGCTGCAGTCTATAATGGATCCCATTGTTGGTCTTTTCCCCAGTGGTTTCCTGCCAAGAAACAACAGTCAGGTCACTGCCGACCAACGGGATCATATAATAAAACCTCCATAATTCAGTCGTTTTACTTTAAGTTTTTTGACGGTTTTCTTAAAAGTTACATATCAGTTGGACCTTTGACCCTTTAGACCCTGACAATCACGATTTAAAGATTCCACTTGACAAAAAGTTAACAGGGACCACACTTGTACTATAATGCCTTAGACCTCAATTCTTTCTCAATTTAACTGAACAATATTATTTATGACAGGGCAGCGATAACTCAAGTCTGATTGACTTATTAATACTAATTGTCGAAATTAATATAGGCATTTGTAAACAATTCTTCTTTAAGATTTTTTTCTAAAAGAGTTTAAAATGTAATTCCCATTTGTCATGAATTAAAGGCTATATTGCGGTTAAACACGCTTAATTTATTTGCAATATGCAGGTCAACATAAAGCCATGTGATTTAAGAGTTAATTGAACGTTTAAAATAATAAATAGGCTACACTGACATCTACAAGTATCGAATATAACTATCAAGACAGAATACAATAATATATTTACCTAAAATAACAAGTGAAAGTTTCAGAAAATATTGTGTTTAGCAGCCAGTATCATAAATAAAAAAATTACAACAGTCACTTTGAACATAAATGAGTGCAATCAGTTTCAATATTAAAACCACACCTACCTTCTCCTTTTCTACAAATCCGATGAACGTGGTCCTCTCTATTTCCACAGGTTGTCCCTGTCTGTCGTATAAAGCCAGAACAAAGTGGAAGAAGTTGGACTTCCTAAGGTTGGAGGGCGGCTGTTTCTCAAAGTGAGCCCGGGCCAGACCCACTCCGCTGGGGATCAAAACACAACGCAGAGCCATGAGATTGGAAATCCAAATATATGTATGTATATATTTTTTTTTCATATCCAAGTGTATGCATCAAAAGATAAACAATAATAAACAATGCTTTCTACAACAACCCAAAACACAGACAATGGCTGTTCTCAAAAATATAATGTCTATATCATCATCAAATTAAAATTCCAAATACACATTTCACATGGCTACTATTTATCATGTGTACTCAAATTGTATTTAATCAATTAAATATTTAATATGTATTTATATATAATATGTATTTAACCAACAAATTATTCTAATCAATGCACTATAGACTGTCTGTAATTGGTGTCATGGTGTGAGAAACACAGATTAAGTTTATTAATTAATTTTGCTGGAGGAAAACTTGACCACCTCCACGATAAAAGTTTTCCATGTATTTGTATTTATTTTATCGTTTAATAAATAAACGGAAATGTTATTGCTTTGCAGTGCAGCCTATGCAGATAATCGTATAAAGTAAAACTAAAGAAAGAAGAGAATCTCGAGTGTAATCTGATACATAATAACATCTGAATTTAGATGTGGGGCTTCAGGATTTGTTTCTAAAAAAAACTAACTTTTTAAGAAATTGATTTTTTAAATAGTCTATTCTGTGCTTTTAAAGCAAGTAACAACATGTTTTGCCTTCAATGTCCTTTCCTCTGTATAACCATATGGATTGTTAATTTATCATACAGCCACCTTAAGAGGTGTAATACAAATAGCAATCAAAAAATCTAAAGCAATCAGCGACCCCACTCCATTGGACCGTTTGTCTCCATTTGTCGTTAAAAAAGTGTTTTTAATGCCCCTAAAGAACATGAAAATGAAAGAACCTAAAGAAGTGTTAATTTATCATACAGCCACCTTAAGTGGTGTAATAAAAATAGGAATCAAAAAATCTAAAGCAATCTCACTCCATTTGTCCCCATTTATAGAAAAGCAGAGAGCTCCGTGTTTCCACCACCCCGGGGGGGCTGTGCGGTGGAAGCGGCCCCTAGCAGGCTCACCTCTGGGCGGCTGTGTTGGCGTCCAGCACCCCGGCCCCCTGCATCCAGGTCCGCACTGCGTTCATCCCGGCCACCATCGGCTCCTCTTTCATGCTACTGCCGCTTCTCTGGATGCTCTCCTGGATCCCAAACATCAAAACACACTTCTCCTCCTCCTCCCTTCACTCGTATCTCTCTCTCTCTCCCTCTCTCTCTCTGTCTCTCTCTCTCTCCCTCGCTCTCTCCCTCTCTCTCCCTCTCTCTCTTTCTCTCTCTCTGTCTCTCTCTCTCGCTCTCTCTCTCTCTCTCTCTTTCTCTCTCTATCCCAACGCTCTCTCTCCCTCCTCAGATCGCAGTTTCTTTCTGCCTCCCTTCCTATTGAACGCGTGGTCAGAGAGTGAGAATCGATGTGGCGCGAAGCAAGTGGCGTGGTTTGGTTTCCTCACTTCTTGTTCGGTTTTTCCTCTCTTAGTGTACAAAAGATCCGACTTGCAGGAGGAAAACGGAGCTGCCAACATTCAGGGTGATGTGCACCGTGTGTTATTCACGGAGAGAGGAACAGAGAGAGAGAAACAAATACACAAACACCCCCACTGAACATGAACCAACACCCCTCTGAACATGAACTACGCGGTGGGATGACAGAGGCAGCGGCGACCCTCAGAACCGAGGAGCTGCTCGGTTCACCCAAAAAAGAAAAGAAAGAAAAAAGCAAAAAAGGTCACTTTTTTCCCAGTCCTCCGTGAGAATTCAGCTTTTGAAACAAAAAAATGTTCGCCTTTCTTTATTCACCAAGTATTTCTCTATTCAGATGAAGGGCACGCGCTCATCACGCAGATGCGGCTACCACGAGCTCCGCTTCTCGCGCCTGGGAGAGATGATTTGCGCTCTTTCTTCCCAGAGGGAATCACTTTGGACCATCTCTGGGATCACACACTACAGCGGAGTAGCCCCGGAGGGAAAGGGGCGTGACAGGGAGGGGGGTGGCGATGGGGGTGGTGGGGATGGGGCGGGGAGGGGGGGGGGGGGGGTGTAGAAACGCCCCCCAAACACAGCTATAACGCGGAGAATCAGCTGTCCACTTCCAACCCCAACCACGCTGCCTTCCCCGCAGTCAAGTAGACGAGGATCAGACCTTTTGGGTTATTTTCTGTCTAATAAAATATCACCACTAAACAATGTCCTGCTGAACAATCCCACCGTTTACCCACTAATTGTATCCAAGTTTACTGATAGACTATCTAAGTCTAAAATCCTCCCTTGGCACTTATTGGTTCTCATGATGTATGTTTTGTAACCTAGATGCCCGCTATGTTGGGGTCTATCAAGTTGTTATGCTCAGTAACTGAAGCTCTTTTGTAAAGCTCACTCTTGTAAGTCGCTTTGGATAAAAGCGTCTGCCAAATGAATAAATGTAAATGTAAAATCAGGCACTCTAATTGAGATAGGTCAAATATTTTCTTATACAGACTTAAGTTTAAAATGATGTCATTGCATCTGGTAACCTCAATGTATCATCCGTGGCAACACATCCTTTTTCTTAAGTATTTAAATGGCTTGGCGAAGTCATTTAATGATCAAGTGCCTGGTTTAGTTTTTAAAACTTTCACACTCGAAATATAAAATGCATATTGTGGCCTATACAAGCAGGACGATATTTTATGAGGCACGAACAGACAGACGCACACCCGTGTTTTCCTTTCCAAGGGTATCAGGCCGTCTGAAACACGCGGGAAAGCAAGGCCCCTTGGGCCGCGTGCAGCCTAGGCCTATTAATACCGTCTCGCGGGATTCCTAACAAATTCCCGCGTGCGCCCTCCCATATGTTCATCTGCTGGGGCGAAACTGATGTGGTGGTTTCATTGTAGAATTTGCCCCGAAATACTTCTATTGAACACTGAATTCACCGCTGGATATTCTGAGTGTACTTCTTAAAACTAAATCAGTCAGTTCGTTTAAGTAACAGAT
Source organism: Neosalanx taihuensis (assembly GCA_030340665.1). Lineage (NCBI taxonomy): Eukaryota > Metazoa > Chordata > Actinopteri > Osmeriformes > Salangidae > Neosalanx > Neosalanx taihuensis. The sequence goes on from CM059302.1 coordinate 4,564,392, forward strand.
TTTCCCATAAGTCACATTTGTAATATAATAATAATAATATAACTTTCATCAGAAACATACAGAAGGCGTTTTTCTCAATAAGTATAACAATGTCCTCATAAGCCTGTGATTGAGTCTAACCAATATTATTAATGAGATACCATTTACCTGTATATTCAAATTCAAATTAGAGAGCTGTTTATCTGATAAGGGTCATTCAAAGGTGGTGATAACTGTATATAGGCTGCAGGCCTCCTTTTCCTATAATACCAAGTTACAATAATTGTTCTAGTTGACACATTACTGATGAAACTTATTTGAGGTGCTACAAGCAGTGGAAGTATGTTTTGTGTATACAATATTGAGAGAGAGCATCAGTTTGGCCTATTGCTTGCAAGACAATACAACAATCATTTCAATTTTATTTTGGTTAATGTTGTTTCAGATGATCAGATATATTAAATGAAATGCAGACATGCATGAGCATTAGTCTATAGTACAACACTACCATCTAGTGGTATTTTGGATAGGACAGACCTTCAGAAAATAAACAGCATGTACGCAATATTAATGGCTCAGAGAGAGAACTAACTTTCTGTCAGTCTCATCTTGAATACATTTATGATCTAAAATTATTAGAGTGCAAGAAGAAAAACATTTGATTAAACATTTTCCAGAAATCGATTTGGCATGTTTGTTTAAACCAGTGGCCAGTGTGTGTGTGTTTGAGTCACCGTTTTGTTTGAGTTGATAACCAATCCGCATGCTGGTCTCCAGTATGTCACAATCGTCTGCCTTCAGGTCAGTCGCTTCAGTTCGTCACCGCTGGGTCAGCCACAGACACGATCATGCCCTATTGCAAAGGAAAACGGGGATTACTTTCTGTAATGATTTTACTCACCTTTCTGCCTGACGCTGTTCAAGGTGAGATATTATGGTTTTGATGTTGTAGGCCTTGCAAGCGGCACAGATCGTCTTCCCAACCAAATATTCATCAACCGAGCAGTGTTCACGTTGTAATGTTGCCGTTCTGTCTTCTGCCCACATCACAGATAAAGATGGGTAACAAGGCTATTTGTATATTTGATGTTCCTCCTGTTCTCACAGCTCAATGCTCCAGACCAACAGCTGAGTTCATGCACCTGAAAGAGGAGCACTTCTCCTTAACTTCTTTCCCCAAGGGGTCAATGGCCGCGTTTAAGTGTGACATAGGCTACATGCAGACAGGATCCCTGTCTGATTTGCCTTGGAGACAGCTGGACTCCCATACAAGGAGAATGTCAAAGTAACTATCAGAATTTTCATCCCATCATTTCATACATGGTTGACAGTACATTGACTACACCCTACTCTAGTATACTCTACCACAGGAGTCTCCAATCCTGGTCCTTGAGGGCCGCTGTCCTGACGGTTTTAGATGTTTCCCTGCTCCAGCACACCTCCACAGAGCTTGATAACGACGCTTCATTAGAATCAGGTGTGCCGGAGCAGGGAAACATCTAAAACCTTCAGGACAGCTTCCCTCGAGGACCAGGATGGGAGACCCCTGCGAGTCTACCAGTTCAAAGTTTGGACACATTGTCCCATTCATTTGACGTGTTTTTTGTCCACAGAGTTTGCTTGTGGCACACCAGGAGAGGTGATGAATGGTTGGTATGATATGCATAAAGGGACGGATTTTGGGAGCGTAGTTGAAGCGCGCTGCCATGAAGGGTTAGTATCATCATCATCTTTCAAAAATCTTGCCATTTCTTCCTGTTCTTACAGTGTGCATTGACATTCTATTTTCAGAAATGTATGAACGTATGTATGTATGAGTCAGTACTGTCCAATCTCCCCCTTCTCTTCTACATAAACCGTCTGCATTTTCGTAGGGACACAGGGCTGTGGTGCACTGCGCATATTTCTGTCATGCATGTCTTTTCAGTCATGTCTTGGTGGGCACGGGTACAAGAGTGTGCACGTCAACCGGCTGGTCGAACAGAGTCGCGGTGTGTGAAGGTGAGTGACTGATTAACAAGCAGTTTGCTGAAACAGAGCCGGTCGTATTGACAGTCCAACTTCAACGTCCTGTTGTTGGGTTTGAGGGACCTGTTTTTCTTTTTCAGCTGTTCAGTGTGGTCCACCCCCTCAAGTAGAACACGGGGATGTTCTAGATAAACAGGAGTCCTACAGATATGGAACGGTAGTCCAGTATCGTTGCCGCGGGGACCTTACCCTCAAAGGACCCCGTATTTTGCTCTGTGACAAAACGGGAGAATTTTCCCCAAACCCACCCACGTGTATAGGTGAAGCTCATCATGCTTGACGGTTTTAGCCTGAATTCTCTGTTCAGATGAATGATAACATTTGGAATATATAAAGTTTAAGGATACAATGAATATTACTATTCCGTAGCGTTATTATAATGTGAGTTTATTTCTTCATCTCCAGATGTAACTTGTCCAGACCCTGTGGTTGAGAATGCTTATCTCATAGAAAGAAGCATCCCACCATACAAATACAGATCTTATGTGACATTTGCGTGTCTTCAAGGCTACAATATGAATGGATCCAGCAGCCTTACCTGTGAAATAGACAGCGTTTGGTCAACGTCTTTTCCAATATGTGTAAAAGGTAAGACTCTTCTGGGCATTCCACACTTTGTGTAAGGTCTGCATGGTGTGTAAGAGACACAGTAAGCTGGCGTTGATGACATAGTGTTTTTCTGTCTGTAGAACCAGAGAAGCCGAACTCTTTCCAGAGGTTTATAAACAGTAAGTCCATTCAGTACTTCTTCCAGATGAATTGACTATGTTGTTTAAATTCACACATGTGTAATGTTCAAAGTATATCGGTATATTTGTTCCACTGCATTTTCCATGTTATTTTCACCCTTTATCAGGCATACATTCATGTATGTTAAACTACATGCTTTTTGACCTTCAGCTGTAAAAGGATGGTTCAGCTGACGGAGATCTTTCATCAGGAATCCAAAAGAAAAACATCTTCACATGTCCTGGTTGCCATGTGAACCAAATAAACCATCCCATTACCTCTAGTAACTGCATGAAGTTCTTTACAATGGACACACGATTTACAATCAATTACTGAAAGAATCAGTGGTTTGAGGGGACGTTTTATGTGTGAGGTTGATTGAGGATAGTGACATGGATGAATGGGTATAATGTACTCTATGTTGACATTCAGCACGCTATAGGGCAGTATATTGTGTAAAGTGAAGAGGTCTGTAATTTACCACTGATCAAGTAACAACAAATAACGTTGATGAATAATGATTACTATATGACTTTAACACTGTTCTGAATATGATAAACAATGGTGGATAAAACCCCCTGATATAATGCTGCCATGTCCCCTGACTGCTTCTGCTTTCCCTCAGAGGGAAGTGAAGCGGTGGTCCACTACAGGTTAACCACAGACAGGAACAACACTGGCCTAATGTTTATTGGACTCCTTATGGTCACAAATGGTTTAACTGCTTGGAGTTTCCATACACGTGACATGAAATTCCTTAGTTAAATTATGCTACGGAGATGAACGTGATGTTGTAGTTTGTCTCTAAGTTTGACAGGGGGAAGGTTTCCAAATGTTCCTTGCCTGCCGTATGTCTGACAGAAACACGACGATGGAAATCATTTTGCCAACAGGTATAACAGCCAAAAGGTTGTGTGTTCCGTCATCTTGTTGTTCTTTCAGGTTTATCAGGTTATTGATCTGCACCACTCTCATGGTTTATGTGGGCTAACTGCATGTCCTTGTGTCAGAGAAAACACACACCTGGGGCCTCATGTACAAAGACTTGCGTGGATTTCCTACTGAAACTTGGCGTACGCCAAAACCCAGAAACTGTCGTACGCACAAATAAATTCAGATGTATCAAAGTGTGCGTAGGCATGAATCCAAGCACGTTTCTTTTGTACATCACAATCACCGTGGAATTGAGCGCACATGCAGAGGTGCCGAACTCCTCCCTGTCCACGCCACATTTAAATATGCAAATTAATGTAAATAGGCCCTGGACCTGAGATTTCCCTCTTGTGTCTCACATTGCGCATGCTTTTTATGAGATCAGGGCCGACTCTTGGCATAGGCGACATAGGCGGTCGCCTAGAGCGCCATCGGTTGGAGGGGCGCTGCCAGGCACCCTTAATCATGCCGTTTTGTGTGAAGACGTTTTATTAAGTAGAGCCGGCCCTGGATCAGATAAATCAAAATGAGTAGAGGGAAGAAAAGAGTCAATCAGTGGCTTGATAGAAAGCTTTGCAGCTCTAATTTCAATAAAATAAAAACATATGAATGCACACTTGCCCAAATGTGCATTTCGCTGTTTTACGTTATTGTTTGCAAGTAAATCCTTGCGTTCCCTAAAAGCTTGCTCACGTCGGATTGCACCATTTGCAAGGTCCTTAAACAACGCTAACGCTGCCATTGTTAATACCATTTTCTTCATCACTTTGCGCATGCTTTTATATTCACCTATACGATTACAAACGCCTGGGTGTGTAAATTGTTCATGACAGTGTCTCTGATGTGCACATCACTCTGATGACTGTTTTCACATTATTAACAGTTTCCCAGCATCACCTCTAAGTGTCGCCAAATGAACAATAGCTGTAGAAACGTGCGTACGACAGCTATGAAGTTGGTGTGGGGCACCGCACATTTCCACGGTCATTTCACGTTTGATACATCTGAACGTGAGCGTGGGAAAGGACGTACGCCACGTTTTTGTGCGTACGCAACCTTTGTACATGAGGCCCCAGGTTTCTAAATGATCAACTGTTCTGCGATTATTGACACTGGCTAGTTGCACCATTTGCTATTTAAAGGAATCAAAACATCAATATAAATAAATAAAATTACAGGCTAGCTTTTTAATAAGTCTTTACACCACATTGAATAACATTCAACACAAAATTACACCTTTATCTAGTGTAAAAATATAAATATCACATTATTTAAAATACAAAAATAATACACTTACATAATTTAATTTATTCTAATATAGCTTTGTTATTTTAGAGAAATGCATTTATTCAGACATTCAAACATTGTAAGTCTGCATGGGAGACAGTGTTGTCCTGTATAAAGGATCAAGTATTCTTAGGGGATAGTGAGGGTGAGCTTAATCTATTCCCATAGTTTCTGAAAACAGTACATTTCCCCACTGTGGGACACATAAAGGATTATCTTATCTTTAAGTCATAAATGTTGACCTGGGTTCTGAGATGATAAGGGTCAAGTACTACATGGATGTTGATCTTCATGTCCGTCTGCCAGGTCTTCTTTTCTTGAAACTGGAAAAATAAGAAGAAATGATCCCTTATTAAAAATTCACACATTGCATTGGCTGGGATTCGAACCCCCACCGGGAATCAATCTCAGGTCCTCTACACATTGTAAGCAAGAATCCTACCACTGAACCACTGGTGCTGCCCCAATAGATGGAAGTATTGCCTGGCCTATCCAAACATACTGACTTGGTGTTTTTTCCAAGCTGTGTTTTGTGTGGATTTGTATTCCAACATTTCTAGAGAACTTGGTAGCCTTATGCACAGTGGTGCAACATTCAAGCGCTTGTGAATATAAGAAAGATAGCTGCTTTACTCACTTGTGGTGGGCCCACTCACTCCAGCTGGAGTTACACAAGGGATCCTGAGATCTGACACAAATGACCCTTTTCTTCCTCTTCATGGACCACTGGTTTATGTTTGTGAGGTGAGGCTTTGGGAACACACACAAACACAAACATTTTGTTAATTACTTTTTCCTAAGTGACAAACACATAGTGCAGCAGAGAATCAAAGACCAGAATTGTACAATTTGAAAAGTATTTCAGTGGATATTGTTAGGGGAAGGTCTGTTCATCCACTAGGCTAGGCACTAGTCCAGGGGTGGGCAATCCTGGTCCTCGAGGGCCGCTGTCCTGAAGGTTTTAGATGTTTCCCTGCTCCAGCACACCTGATTCTAATGAACGGGTCGTTATCAAGCTCTGTGGAAGCCTGATAATTAGAATCAGGTGTGCTGGAGCAGGGAAACATCTAAAACCTTCAGGACAGCGGCCGCCGAGGAACAGGATTGCCCACCCCTGCACTAGTCTGTTCATCCACTAGACTAGGCAAAAACTTGACTTCAACTACTATTCCCTGACCATGACTGAGTGAGTTTTTGGTGTTCTGACCTCGTTTGAAGAGCCATCACACAAGCCCTTCTTGATGTTTCGGACCTGGAAGGTGAGGGGGAAGAAAGAGTGAGGGGTGTTCCAGGACTTAGGGTAGCTCCACTCCACCGTGGTCTGGTTCACCTTCCGAAAGGACACTTTGTCTGGCCTCACTGGGGAGGAAAGGGTGAGGGGAGAAGGAGATAACATGAGAGACCGATAGAGAGAGGAGGGGGCAGGTAAAAAGAGAGACAGGATAAAGAGAAAGAGAGGAGAACGGGAAAGAACCAGAAAAGGTTTTGACTCATCATTTAGATCAGTGGTCTTCAACCCTGGTCCTCAGGACCCACTGTCCTGCATGTTTTAGATGTTTCCCTGCTCCAACACACCTGATTCTAATGCATGGGTCGTTATCTAGCTCTGAAGAATCCTGGTAAACGATCATGCATTAGAATCAGGTGTGTGGGAAGGGGGAAACATCCAAAACATGCAGGACAGTGGGTCCTGAGGACCAGGGTTGAAGACCACTGATTTAGATGAAGTTTGGCTCATTCCTTTTGTCTTCATTTTCACCGTCATGCTATATATCTCACCTATCTCTGATATGAAAAAATTCTGGACGTACTCCTTCAAGTTGTGGTTCCACCTTGTGTAGACTGTGAGATTGATGCTCTCAACCTCCTCATTGAAAGGGCAGTGCTTCCTGTCCAGACAGGAAATGCCGTTCCCACTGTCGTCCACTGAACAGGTGATGTCCACATTCCCTGAACCACAGGTCCACTGCTTCTCTATGTTGTCCACAGTACAGTTAACCTTATCTGTACTGCCACTGGGTGCACCATACGGGAACAATGTTAAATCTACCTGATTGCTGATCAAGTCATTGCTTTTTAGGATCTTACATATATTATTGTGTGTTTAACTGAACCTACCGGGCAGCAGTAACTAGGATGACTCTCCCCTCTCTTCTAGGACTCCAAGTCCAGGAACAGTAGAACTCGCCACTGTAGTTCTGAGTTTTGCAATTCAGATGGTCTGGTCATGTGAACATACACAAAGGCATACGTCAGGTCATGTATGTTTGGCAGGCTGGAATTTAGGCACATACAATGGAAGCCAACTAGATGGATACTGTATTTACAGGAAGGCAGATATATACTGTAGCTACTGTATTTAGTACAGAACAGATAGATAGATAGATGGAGTAGGTTACCGTGTTACAATGTAACAAAGTAGTTCTGGATCTGTACCTGGATGTGTTTTATCAAGTAGATTATTTGTGGACGTGTCAGTGCGTATCTTCAGTAGCACCGTGGTGTGGTTCAGCAAAGCTCCATCCCTGCTGTGGCAGCTGTAGTTTCCTCCTCCCAGACTCTCCTCCAGATCCACCCGGTAACGGTTCCCCCTTTGTTCCGTCTCCTTTCCGTTACTCCTCCAAACGATCTCCCCCTCCGCCACCTCGCTCGGCCTCTCGCCCGTCTCAGGGGCACCCAGGCAGGTCAAGGTGTGCTGAAACCTGGAGACACCATCCACCTCCACCACCACAACTGGCACACACACAAACAAACACACACAAGCACATGCAGAGACACACCAAACATTAACACACAGACACATGCACAGAAATGTATTTACACTGGTTCACACAAATATACACACATTCTAAGCACAAATGTTATTACTTTATGCCATGAAACACATATTAAGATAGACGTTTCTACCATTGGGCAGAAGGGTCCAATTTTTGGGTGAAAGCTGGCCTCCGGCCAGTTGAATAATGACCACGATGATAACAGGTAGAGACAACCCCATCTGAGAGATAGAGATAACAAGGGAGAGAATGAGGGAGGATGAGAGACAGAGATGAATAAGAGTTATGGACAGACAAATACAGGTAGCCAGGAATTAGTTATTTCATAAAGATTTGATGGCCATAACCAAAAGTTCAACTGGAAGTAAAGAATTATGAATATAATACTGCCAATAGTATAGACACTACTAAGAGTTGCGTTTGCACATTTTCACAGTAATCTCATACACCAAACACACAGTGTATTACAATGCGTTTACATTACCTTCAAATGAAAGATCCGACAGCAGCACAAGATACCGACTTTGAAATGCTGAAGCTTTGGAATGAACGTTTTATATGTGCCAGACATTTGAGAACCAATGAAATCCCCCGTGTAGAAAAAAAGTGAAGTGGAACTTCGCTTTTTAAACTTCCTGAGCGAGTCATTCATCATGTCGTTGTCACACAGCAGTTGTAGTTGCGCACCAGGTGGAGCTGAAGCCCAGGGCATCAACATGGCTGGAAGGCCACTGGGTATAACATAACGAGGTTACATGTGACCAGAAGCTGACAACATGTGAAGCTGACAACAGAAAATATGAATCATAAAACACGATATACTACAAAATATAACAACGTTTCCCATGTAAACACAGCGCTAAAATGCCACTCGCTGACGCTGAAGATGAAGTGGCTTGTAACTAGAAAATGGACCATTTACAGCCTTGAACCATGAATTATTATTAAAACTAAAACTACAACGGCGTGAAGAAGGAACCTGGCGTGTGCTTGCATGTAACCCAATTAATGAAGGCAGCAGGTCACCTGTGGAAACGAGAAGGACCAATTAACATTAATCTGAACACCTGGGTTAAGGGAATGTGTCTGCATTTACAATACTGTTATATATGCAGGGTTAGGCTGTGGGCATTTCAATTGACTAGTTCACTTACTGGAACAGTAAATATTATAATAAATATAAAAATATTTAACATAACATAGCATTAAATAGAAACACAACTTAATATACGCTAATGCCGATTTATTTGTCTGATATTTTCATGCCCTAATTCAGGATAATGTATGGGGAGTATGTTGAATACTTGAGTTGGTTTGGGGGGGGGGGGGGGGGGGGGGGCTATACTAGTCCCAACCAATATTCTAAAATGACAAATTTGTCCCCACCAATATTTTAACAAACTCCTTTGTGCTGCTAAGTTGATGGTAAAGGGGATGTCCCCATCAAAACCAAACTTACACCCTTGGTCAAATCTCCAACCTGAAACTAACTTTACCTCAGCACTAACGGTTTGGTGAGATTTGAACAGTAGAACTGTTAAAACATGTTGTTCTTCCCTCTCTCCAGTTTCATTGTGATGTCGGTGTTGTTTTTTGAGCTGGGTCAGGTAGCAACAGAATGAACTGTTGTTGTTTGCTGTCTCTGAATTTGTCGGCCATCATGAAACTGAAAAAAGGATCCATCCTGACCTTTCTAGACTTTGACACCGTCTATTGCCTCCTCTCAGTCCGCAACACCAAAATATTGGTCGACTACTTTAGACTGCTGGATGTTCACAAGAAAAACATGTTAAATGGTACGTTGGTTATTTAAAGCCAATGGATATCAGATCTCAGGTTACTCTCTGGGTATCTAGCTCTGTCTTAACACTCTTCCTCCTCCTCCTCCTCCTCTTCCTCCCCAGACATCCAGTTTTACCACTTCATGCACCATGTGAGCGATCTAAAGAAGAATGAGATCATGCACACATTCGACATGCTGGACTGGGATGCCAGAGGGCACATCGGCTTTGATCAGTTTTACATGCTTGTTTGCATTCTTCTCTCCAATGAGGTAACACTGTGTTTGTTTTGTGTGTGTGTATTATAAGGTAGGTTCAGTTTTGGTTTTGGTTTTATTTTACTTTAGGAGCGTGAGTCATCCATTCATATATTGTGGTGTTCTGTCTTGCGCCCCAGTGTTGATGGTGAAATAGAAAAGCACCCGTCCATCATATCTGTGTCCCTATCTCACGGAAGTCTCTTTGGATAAAAGCGTCTTCTAAATGAATAAATGTAAATGTGTCTTTTTGATGTAGCAAACAGGCTTTCGTACTGTGCAAGCTTCACAGACACACACTGAAGGCATCACCAGCTTCCTGGTTTGTGGTTTCAAAGACCACTTTATAAAGCTTGAAATACAAATCCCAACCAAGCGCACTGGCTTTACCCATAATTAACTTTGATCTTTTATAGTTTTTACCCCTAACCCTGTAAACATACAGTAAAAAGTGTGTGTGTGTCTTATTCAGTACCACGTGGAGAAGAACTTCCTCTTCCGTTACTCGCGGCCGGTGTTTGAGTGTCTGGACGTGGATGGAAGTCGGACCATCACCCCTGCCGAGCTGAGGTCCTTTGGCTTCCTCTTTAACCTCAAGGGCCCCGCCCTTGGCAGGATCTTCCGTGACTTTGACGTGTCTGGAGACGAGGTGTGTGACATTCTTTTGTCCCTCGCTTATGATGTCATCATGGCCTTGGCAAACCGTGTTGTTTTCTTGAGATGACTGGCATTTGCTATGTACTGCACTCTGGTCAACTGTGGTGTTTTAAAGTGCAATAGAAATACAGTTGGATTGGATTGGATTTGACTTTGCGAGGCTGTTCCACCTAAGTTGTCAGGCTGGTCTGTCTGCCTGCTTCCTTACCTGTCTGTGTGTGTTCATCTGCCCATTCCTCTTCCAGAAACTGAATTATAAGGAGTTTAAGATGTTCACCATGGCCTGCATCGACATGCAGAAGAATACCAAAAGGATCAAGTAAGAACGAGGGCATTCTGTTCTATGGATCAGCTTCCTGTTTGTGTTGGATATGAATGCTGTGATTTTTTTTTTTTTTTGGCAGGTGTCAGATCAAGAAAGTCAGCAAACCCCAGGATGCTGAGGACCAGGCCGCAGGGTCCATCTCACACACACAACTCGGAAACAGAAATCCTAGCAAGGCCGCAGTATCCCAGCCTGGGCCCAGTGACACTGACCAAGAGAGAGGGAGATCCAGAGAGAGCGAGGAAGAGGGAGAGTGATAGAGAGACTAAGCCGATAGCTCATGTGACTATAACTAAAGGTCTTCAGTCTTTTCTCTGTAGTTTTATTTCTCAAGGGGAACTGTGGAGGTCTCTGCGTTTGTGTGTGGGTAGGTGTTTCTGTGTGCCTGGTGAGAGAGCGTGTGTGTGTGCTTGGCAATTCCTAAGAATCTCTGATTCAAACCTATTGCTGTTACAACACTCTAGTGCAAAACAAAGGTTGAATTCACCAACAGTCCCCCTTTTCACTTCCTCAGCCTGGCCGCCGGGGCCACAACCGCCACAGATGCTTCTCTGGAAGCGGCCTGACCGCGCTCAACCTCAGCTCTCGTCGTTCCCCGTACATGCGCCTTTCGTCTCGACCTTTCTCCTGCTTTCACTCTCGATCACCACCCCCCCTGTCTCGTCCACCCCCATCTCCACACACACCTCACTGCTCCCTTCCCCTTTGAGACAGTGCCTTGTCGTCCCTCTCATGGGGAAAACGAATCACAGCGCCGGATGATGTCACCGTGTCCTTGTGCATTGTTCTGTTCCTGGTGCTCCCCCGAGTGCTGACGCATTTCAAATACCGGCTTTGTTTTTTACAGTCATAGAAGGTTCGTACAGGTACTGTGAAATACCTTGCTGCTTTGAAAAATAAAACAATGATCAGGCGCACCCTTTTTTGGAAAGTCGCAGAAATTTTCACCGGGAGAATTGTCGGGCTAGACATTTTATAGTCTGTGCCGAGGGAAAAGGTGATCAGAACAGGAAGTGTCCTAGCCTCTCTAGAATCAGTGAAAATATCCGTCTCGTCTGAAAAATGAAGAAGCTGTCCTACTCATGAGTCAATCTGCAAAAAGCAGAAGCACTCCAACACCTATGGCCTCCATGGTTTCATCCTTCCCCTGTTGTTAAATCTGTGTGTGTGTGTGTGTGTGTGTGTGTGTGTGTGATAGGTCAGTCTCAGTTGATAAAACAGTGCTTGTGGTTTGAACATAAATCCACTAGGTGGCGACATTAGCCAGGCTAGTGGACAATGTTCCCCTTCAGACTCCAGATGGCGCTGTAGGCTGCAGTGGTGTGAGGCAGCAGGGCTCTGACTGAGGTGCAGCAGGAAGGAGCACAGCTTCGGAGCAGCTGGACTCAAATCCTCCAGTGATCTCATCCTGGGAAAATGGACTGATCGAGAGAAACAAGTACTAAGTGTGGGCAGCACCGGTGGTTCAGTGGTAGGGTTCTTTCTTGCCCACCATATGCAGAAGGCCTGGGATCGATTCCTGGTGGGGGTTTGATTCTTGGCCAATGTGTTGAGCATGTGTGTGCCTGTGAAATTTCCCCACTGTGGAACTAATAAGGGATCTTTCTTTATAACACAGGGCGACAGAGAGACAAATCGGAAAGACAAGCGAGGCCGGCTCTACGCAGGGGCAAGAGGGGGCAGCGCCCCCTCAAATAAATGTCTTGCCCCCTCAAGTCAAAGTTGAGAAAGCACATTTTAATACGCTCACAAAATTAACATATAACAAGTTGACAAAACGATCTGCAGTAGCAGAAAAAGTCAGCCGAAAAAGGGACACACAGCTTCCCTCTCATATTGCTGTTGCAGTATGCAAATGAGCTCAGACGTAGCCTGACAGTGTGGTGTCAGGTTTCACCACGGAGCGGTAAAACTTTGAACAAGCAGCAGCGTTACAAGCACAGAGATGAACATAGACACTAGAAATTCATCAGAAATGTGAAGGGGCCCCCCCTCCCCCCCTGCCTGGATCAAAATTCTGCCCTGGCATTTTCTGTTGCGTGGGGGTGGGGGGTGGTGATGCCCCCTTCACATTTCTGACTGCCCCCTCATATATGCCTGTCTACAACCGGCCCTGAAGACAAGTACAAGTCCAAGACAGAGAGGAAAGGGAGAGCAATAGAGAGAGACACAGAGAGACAGTACGAGAGAGAGAGACAAGCTTTGCTATCAACACCTGTCCCCAGCCTGACAGAAGCAGCTCTGCTGTGTGTGTGTGTGTGTGTGTGTGTGTGTGTGTGTGTGTGTGTGTGTGTGTGGGGGGGGGTGCCCTGATGACCTCACTCTGGACTTTGCAGATCTTGGATGTGTTAACGGAGCGATGCCACACAGTGCCTGTGTGTGGGTGTGTGTATCACATGCAGCACATGCAGCGTCCCAAGGAAGGTGTAAGCGTGTGGGAAATACGACATCGGCATGGATCAGATCATGAGAATCAGCAGAAAAGCCGTTGCCCATGCCTGGACACCCCCCTTCATGACAGCCCCTCCATGGTAAACTCCAAAACTCCAGGGAATCTCTGGAATGAATCGCAGTGTAGGAAGTGGGACACGGGGGGGCAAAAGTTGAAAACGCATCGATCACATGGCCTTCCATTGGCTTTCCAACGGCTTTCGAAAGGTTTTAGTAAGACCTTTCAAAGTTTCCACACCTTATTACTTTCGGCAGCTCGCCATGTATCATATCGCCTCTACAAACTGACGTCATTGTGGATGATTCATACGCTGTGGTGGTATAGTAAGAGGACCCTGCTACATTAGGCTGCATCGCTCACACTCTCACGGTTGGGTGATGAGAGGCTATTGCAATTTCGATCCCTCTCCTCCGTCATCCGACCACGCTCAATGTCCTGTCCGAACTGGACACGCGTTTGGACGTGGGCTGAATTCAGAGTCTACCATGAGAACGCACCATCCTAACACAACACGGTTTTTTTCACGTCCAGACTTTCACACGCTTGTCAGAAAGGCAGATCGAATTACACCGCGTAACTTTATTGTCGCTACGAATGATCCGCTTGACAATTCGAAAAACAAATATATCGGTTCTGTTCATGCAAAACGCCTCACGTGGTGGATACGTCAGGAAATACGCAGCCCGGAGTCCTGAAATGAAAAGTTTGCTCTCCGTTAAGCCTCCCTGACTTCAGAAAGTTAATCAAGTTCATTCAAACAAACGTGTTGAGCAATCGAGCGCTCCCCCAGTGGAGCAGTTAAACGATGCCGAGGGCCCCTCCGCCTGGTGTCTCTTATCGGCTCCTCGGAGAGAAGCGCGGCCCGGCCCCGCCGCTCGTTATCGAGGCCCCTCAGGCTGATGGGGCTGCCGAGCCGTAGCCTGCCGGAGAAAACACTGGAATGAAGGGAGGGGGTTCCTGCTCTATCACACCCAGACAGACAGCATGCAGAGCTCACAGTTATTTCACCTGTGTGTGTGTGTGTGTGGGTACCCTGTGTGTGGGTACAGAAATGCAATACTCTAAGCATGACTCTATAGGTTAGACATACATGGCTAAGTCAAAAGCGGGATTATCTCGGATCAAAGCAATAGATTAAGTTACCGCCATGCCAGAAAGTGTACAGTTCAAGTCTGAAAGGTTACTGTGGCAACACATGGTTATTCTCAAGGGATTTTGTTGTTGTCCTTCTTATATTCCCAACCCTGTGTGACCCGCACCTTTTAGCCATCTTCTTTCTGCCAGAACGATCCATGTTTTCCGCTCCAAACCAAACAAATGGGAGAGAGGAGACCTGCTTTAAAGGAGATAACCCAGGTCCTGGTGAATGATGCGTTTGAGCGGACACCGTACTATCGATTGTCCTTTCATCCTGTGCCTGATCTCACTGGGCCGAGGGGGTCATTATAGAGAACGACAGAACATTCAAAAGAGGAGAAAGAGAATGAGATGAAAGTGAAAGAAATAATGAGGAACCGGGGAGCAGTAACCAGATGAAGAGAGGAGGGGGGGGGAGGAGGAGGATAGTGTGGGGGCGTGTGATTACTCCACAATCAATATCCTATTCACAAATAGGTGAATAGAAAGCCTTCGACCCCCTTCGGGTGGGCAGGGGTGGTAGGGGTACCTCGTTCCATAAACAAGGTACAGAGTGGCGGACTTGTTTGTGGATTTCAAAATAAAATGTCACACGCAATAAGAAGACAACGCTTTTATCCAAAGCGAGTTTTATACCAGGTAGCCTATGGTATAACAGCAATAACAAATCCAATTGAACACGTAGTGCATGGTGCAAGAGATTGTTTTGTCAGTTCATCTGGAGGTGCAGTAGCCAGCAGCTTTCTTCAAGGCCACATGTGCTCCTTCCGGAACACAAAAATGTCCTTTGGAGACTTTCCACTGCAGAAATTTGTTCATGGCCTTCGTTCAAGTCACACGTCCGCACACGCTTAGACTCCAACACATCATTGCATGTAATAATGTCCCTTCAGACTGTGAGAGTTATCCAAAAACAAACAGACTGTGAAAGTCCAGAGGACGAGGATTCATTTTGGATGGGGGAGACTTTCAGGAAAAGCCAAAACGTTAGTGTGCCGAAGCACTTCATGATAGCCTGCTGGAATCAAATTAAAACGTCCGTGGACCATATGTTGAAGTCAGTCATCTGATTCCAATTCCATGTCACATGATTAAGCTCAAGTCAGTGGTTGATCTCATACCTAAGATTCTTTCTCACAGCAAACGACGGAGAGACGCAGACAGACACATATTTCACCAGCAAACCCCCAAAACAATGCTGGAAATAAATCCTGTTGTTTGAGACCATCCTCCTCACCCCCAGCCCGTCTGTCATGGTGGACATGTTTTCCTGGTGTGTGGGATGTCAGAGGGATGCCTCAGTCTTGGTTCTCTCCGTCGGGCTAGAATGTGGGTGGTAGGATGAAGGCTTGACCTGACCTGACCTGCTGTAAAACTGGCCTTGTTTTTGCCTTTGGGGGAAGCAATGTAATCCTCCATGTCATTTAGTCGTTTAGCATACGCTCTTATCCAGAGTGACCTACAAAAAGTATAGGGACATCCCCCCCCCCTCCTCTCGCTCTCTCTCGTTCTCTCTCTATCTCACTCTCACTTTCTTTGTGATGGTGTGTGATTGCAGTGTTTTTAAAGGAAATCTTCTAATCTCCAGTACCGGATGCATTCTTTGAGACCCACGGGCCAACTCCTCTTAGCCTCCAACAAGACAGAGGGCCTGGAGGGGGGGGCGGGGCTTGGGGTTGGGGGGCGGGCTTGAAGGCTCTCCACAAACCCTGGGACGAGAGCCAAAACCTTCGTGGCCGTTTGAGAAATGGGTTTGTGTCTAATTCTTGATGACCGTTCAACAGCTCTGGGAGACTGATCTGAATCCTGAGCATCCGGAGGTGCTGGAGTTCTGCTCTATCATCTGTTTAGCTTGAAACTGGGGCCAGAACAAGACCCAGCCCAGTACTTACTGTTATTATTAGAAACAGAACGACTCTAAACCAGCGAATAAAATTCACAGTATTTCAGTCTGCATTAATGCTGACAGAACAATATTTACAAGCAGAGGCTAATTGTTTCTGAGGTAAATATACCGAGATAGAATCTCCTAGGCATGTGTGTCTTTGGAAATGGCTTTGGAAATCTATGAAAACAGCTTATCGTCCTGTAATAGGATACCTAACATTATCACACACACAGGAACACACTTGCACACAAACACACACATGCACTTTCTTTATCAGCAGGCAATCCTCTGTAAGTCAGCCAGACCCCCCCCCCCCCCCCAATTAGATCTGTTGAGTGATGCACTGATGTGTTTCCCAAAGCACAGCTGCGTAGTGTGTGTGCGTCTGGGTGTGTGTTGGGGGTGTGTGTATATAACTGACTTCAGTGTAAATCCCCCCAGGAAGTATTTGTTTTAAGCTATTTGAGGTCAATTGAGGGTTCAGATGTGATTAAACAGAATGGGGCAACTTTAGGACACGCTATTGGATCCCCATCACCGCCATTAGGAGAGGATTTTCTTTTTGAAGTCGAGTTAGTTTAGATTCTGTGGGAATTTCGGGAGACATTTCACTGATGCTGGGTACAAATTCTGTTGCAGTTTTGTGGAGATTTTAGCAAATAAGTAGATATTCTATATTACACTATTATCTAGTGATAGAAGAGATTCTATTGAAGCTTACACTATTGAGTTTAGTGGGCAGGTCATGCAACTTGATTGAAGTTTCAGTAATGAGTTTCACTTCATTCATTTATTGTCAGGGGTCTGGTTTTCTCTCCCAATCTGCAGATTAATAAATACTTAATTAAAATCCAGAACTCGACTGAACTTAGTCACTCCGTTTATGAAGAGACGGACAAAACCCTTTCTTGAACTCCCACCAGGTCGCTGTCAAGCTAGCTGTACCCACCACTCTCTTCCTCAGGCAGACAGGCCCAGGCTTGTTCGGCTCCGGGTCATTTAACTCACCGCTCGAAGACCTTCCCACACGGGCACATTTAGATTCAACATCAAGCACGGATGATTGGTTTCAGGTTTCCTGACCGAGCTCAGCAAACCCGTCTCTCCTCACCTAGTTACCGTCGCAACTTAATATCCGTAACTGTTGTTGCGGGGGTGGAACGTGTGGAGAGTGTTGCTGCGGTTCACAGCTGCGTTTGTACTCATAGTCATCATCTGAGCTGGGAGCCAGATTCTTCCATAGGTGAACTCTGTCTCTGGATATTGATTCACGAGAGGGCTAGGTACACCCCCACAACCTTGACAGCGATGGAACATTCCACTTCTCCAAATGCATTCATGCCATCCTCCCACGCGCACACACACACAAACACACACACAAACACACACACACACACACACACACACACACACACACACACACACACACAATCGGGTCCCTAGTGAATACAGCCCCCTTAATGCAGCGTCCCTTTCATAAGGCTGCCGTGAGACAGGTGGCTGTCAGTTCGCTATTCTCTCCGCCCGTGTTTGATAAACAGCATGTCACACCTCTTGAGAAAGCCGTTAATCAAGTGCTGTAATTAAGTCCAAGACTTCCGGAACACAAACGACGCCCGTCCCTCATCTAATGTGTTTTCAACTGAGTGATGTGTTTGTCATCGCTGAGCCTGGCGTTAATTGAGGCAGCAACGTTTGAGGTGTTTTGACACTTTGTTTTGTTCGCTTCTTGTTTTGACGTGACAATTTTACAGACAACAAGACTTTCTTCATGGTGACGCCTTTGTAACAGCGAAGGTTCTTTGTTATTGCAACACGTAACCGTTTTAAAACCCTTTTAAATAATGTTGACAAATATTTCCGTGGTAGTTAGGTCTGCGTCAGGTTTTTCCAGATTTAATTTTTATCTGCGAACGACACACCTGTTCCAGCCATAACCCATAAGCAGTATGTCCTTCAGAGGACAATAACACTAATTATCTTTTTCATCATACCGGCATTTTGCATGGACTACAGGGAAAGTGTTTATAAAATGGATGTGAGTGACAAGCTCTGCATAGTAGAGTGCTGTTATGAAGCTTTCACTCCCTTAGTAATTCCAGGAATGATCAATACTGATTTGTCCCAGTGTATAAACCATGAAGTAGCTTCCTCTCCAGTCCAGTGTTTCTATTCATTAACAGCAACAGACTCGCTTGAAAATAACCGGGAACAGTCGTACAAAGCGAATAATGAGACAGGAAACAAAGAATCAATTTGAGCTTGGGGCAGAACTCCTCAGCAACAAGTACATTTTTAATTGGCGCTGTCACGAGCACTTTAAAACTAAATGGAGCCGATGTCTGTGGGAGTCTGTATGGATTGTGCGCGTCCACATGCATGCTTTTGTTGTGTTCGTGCGTCTGCGTGTGTTTGTTGGCTGTCTCATCCGTAATAACACACCTACCCTCACGCTCCTTCTCCTGCCGGACAGCGTTCCCACGGGTTGGTCCTTCTTCTGGGTAAGAAAACAGCCCCCCCCCCCCCCCCGCCCCCCCCTCCCTTGTCCCCATATCCCACACTCAGACGTGTGTTTTCTAATTTCCTGGCCTGCCTGACTCGATACTGTGTTGATCCCTTGCGGTTATCTTCTGCGAGAGGATCTACAGTCACAACACATCCACAGAAGATCCAATCTCCTCCTCTCTGTTTCTGTATGAGCAGCAGTTCTCAGGACAGTTCCTCTGGGTTCCCAAAGCTCCCCTGCTCCTTAGCCCGGCTCCTAATCTGATCAGCAGGCTGGCTCAGATAAAGAAGGGTTCATCTTCAGACAGGCCGGTTAGAGATGCACTCTGCTTGGACTTCTGTGACTTCACTTACCGTTCGACGATAAAGAGATCCTTGAGGAAATTGATTTCAAGAGCATCCTGTTCGTTGAGAACATCGCTCTATTGACTGCATGACTGGCCGTACGCAACTGATGTGCACCCTTTGCATGTTTCATTGGATAAAACATCTGCTGAACGAACACAATGTCAACGTAAATCCTTTTAGCTGCCGCCGCGTGATCATCGGGTAACGAAGCGTGCAACTTCCGAGACGCCGATATGCAGCAAGAGCACTGGCCGCTCGAAGGTTAGATAAGACAACTTTAACACCGTAACTAACTCATGAAGTCGATCAGAAATTCAAATCCATCAACGCTGCTCTATTCCTCTGGACATTCTGTTATCCTCTTACGGGAGCGAGACAATGAGGGTATTCTGGATTTAGTGCAGCTGGGGGCTGCTGAATTACCAGAGCAAAGGGTCATCATGGAGGTCAGGGATGCTGACAGACTCTATTAGGCCAAACATGTCCGCCACTCTGTACACTGTTTATGGAACATGCTCTGATGAGAACTTTGTAAGGGTTCCAATTTGTGTTAGAAGCCAGATTGGCGAATCGTACGGAGAACGACCTAATGTGCCCAAAGCATCCTATTAAATAAATCAAGAAGCACATTACAGACAAGTGCTAACTGTATGAGTGAGCCTGAAATAAGCCTTGTCTATCTGGGGTACATCCTGTTCTATGTGTTTAGAGATAGGTCCAAAATAGAGTAATTGCAACGGGTCACATTTGAAAAAGCAATTAGTATGGAAGAAATTACCTTTTCAAATGAATATGTTATACATGAAACGGGAATGTCAAGTCAAATAATGTAAAATTCATTTTTTTGTTGTTGTTTTTTTTTTTTACCTAAGCAACAGGACATTTTTGGCGTTGCAAAAAAGTAACGCTGTGTTGAGTCAATCTCGTGTACAGGGAGCACAAACTTCATCTCACCAGGCGTAAAATATTTTCAATCCAGTGAGAAACACATCTATCCAATTTCTACACTCCCAGAGCAAATACAAAACCATCTGTCTAATCCCAGAGTGGCTTTTGGAACTCAGTCCTACAGGCTAAGTGTCTAACTGTTTGTTTGACAAAAAAAACATTCATCCTACAAACCAAAGGTCTGGGAATTTCTGAATTCGCATCCAAAAGGTGTCAGTCTGCACCGTGCCAAACCCACATCTTTAATTCCCTCATCCCCCTGTTGTTTTTCTGCCTTCTGAGCCGTCACCGTTCCCAGGTGAGCTCTTTGAAGAGCGTTTAATGAGTTTTGTTTCTCGGGAAAAACATAGGCGACCGTTCAGCTTACTAAATAACCATCAGCATTCTTGTCTCTTACAGTCACAGAACAAAGACTTATGAAATATGAAACAGCCCCGGTATGAGAAAAAGCTCAACATGGTCAGCTTGTATTGCAGTTGTGCACCTGGGTTTGATGGTTCACGTGATAAGATGCCCTCTCAGGGCTGCCCTGCTCTGCTAGCTACAGATGGGACCTCTGGGAAGAAATATGAGGTTTGTCTGGCTCAGGGCTCAAGGATAGACACCCACTTGGACTCATGGACAGAAGCCCTTGCTGCTGCCTCTCGTTTTGTTAACATCTTGTTAGCCTTTTGGACATTTCTGAAGGTGCAACGGATAACAAGGTTGGCATGTCTCTGCCCACACGTGTGTAAGACGCACCTGTGCCTGGGAGTGAAAGACATGGTGCGCGTGTGTGTGTGTGTGTTTGAGAAAGAAAGAGAGAGCTCGAGGCAGCGTGTGTTTGAAAGGTCGCTTTCAAGTGGGATTTGTGTGTTCGCTTGTGAGTCATTCTCCTTTATTTGTCACTCACCTTGGCAAACCCCCCCCTCCACACACACACACACACACACACACACACACACACACACACACACACACACACACACACACACACACACACGCACGCAAACCTGACTGCTCACACATATGCAAGCATGTACATAGGAGCACTCATACATACACATATACACACACGCGCTCTATTTTGTTCTAACACGTACATCCATTCTCCGGTTACAAGGTGTAACAAGGTGAGATAAACATTTTAAATGGGCAGGATCATTCCAAGCAAAACGTCTCAAGTTCAACAAAGGCCCTTGTCTGCCAGGGAGCATCCAACCGCCCATTAACATGAAACACAGACAATGAGATATTTCATTGCATATCTGTAACTAACCGTCTGGGACTCACCTGTTGACAGACAGAAACGCACATAAACACACACACACACACACCGTGTACCATTCATGTGTGTGTGTTAAGATGAGCACGGCTGCTAATGTGTGCTTGAGAACATGTTGACCGTGATCTGGCTTTGATCAACAAGCATTAGTCCTTAATTAGAGAGAGAGAGAGAGCGTGTTCTGAAAGAGGGGGGACAGGAATTAGAGGAGCGAACAGCCCTCTCCCACCACCTGTCATAATTCCAGAGTCGCATAAATTATAACACGATCAAGAAACCCACAGCTGCGCGCGCGTGTTTGCTTAGCATGAGGCCAGCTACTGTTAGTGAGGCCGTATGTGAGACGCTTAGCTTTAACCCCGTCCTTAGCGAGGTCGGTAAACGTTACCTACACGAAATGATGCTGAAGTCAGGCAGCAAAATCTCAACTCAACCCTCAATCTCGTGATTGGAACTGTAACCTGTGAGAGAGGGCAAGCTAGCACGTTAGCCTTTAAAAACCAGCGAGGTGCTAATTACTCCAACACTATCCATTAGCTGGGCCCAGCTTTACTCAGGCGCTGGAGCTAAGTGGGTTTTAACGAGATGCTCTAATGCTGCTCGAGTCCGTGTGCCCCTGCTTAAATCAAGAAGAAAGGTTTACCTGTGAATGAAAGGGGCTTTAATAGGATTGGGCTGAATAAGATCTCTGGTGTTCAATAGGCTGAGGGGAGCCTGTGTGACAGGATCCATTCTGATTGGCTGAGGGAAGAACGCTGACACATATACACACATGCACGCATGTATGCACACACGCACGCACACACACACAAACTGATGCCCAGCTGTTAGACTGTGCCGTGCGCGCACACACAAACGCACACACACACAGACGCACACACACACACACAGACTGAAAGTCGGCTGCCATCGCCATCCCAGACTGTTGCTCTTACACACTACACTGTCTTCACCAGGAATAGGTGATGAGTGACGAGTTTATTTCTGTACAAGGACAATTTGTGTCATTCCGCCTCCGTTACAGACAGCTAATAGTATGTACCACACAGAAGAGTCTGGGTAGGAATGAGCAGATCATTGTTCCATAGAGACCTAGGGAATTGTATTGTACTATGCAAAATAATCATTTCATGGATGTTGAAATCTGATAATGTGATAGTCCACAGACATATTTCACAGCTGTGTGTGTGTGTTTTTATGCACAGACCAGAAATAATACTCTGCAGAAATAGATCCAGGTCCTTTTCCACTCCCTTTCTTTTTCTTATTGTCTTGTTGTAAAGCTGTCCCGTGACAAAAAGCCTTCTGTATGAATAGCATGTCTGCGTGTGTCTCCTTATCTGCATTTGCGCTATTGTGTAAGTGTCTGTGTGTTTGTGTGGCTGTGTGTTACTGTGGCTGTGTGTGTGCGCTGTGTGTAACTGTGGCTGTGTGTGTGTGTGGCTGTGTGTGTGTGTGGCTGTGTGTTACTGTGTCTGTGTGTGTGTGTGGCTGTGTGTGTGTGTGCCCTGCTGTACTGTCCCAAACTGAACCTGCTGTCTCAGTGGCACGCGGACCGTCATGGCTTCCTCCTGGTGCGTCATGTCTGCCATGCCATGGCTGTTTCTGCCTGGTAGCACTGGGGCAGCGCTCAGGCTGAGAGAGAGAGAGAGAGAGAGAGGGCCATCAGCTGACTCACAGAAGTACCACAGAGCCTCTCACACACAGCTACGGCTGGCGGAAATGGAGGTGAACTTTCGCACACGCATTCACATGCACACACGCACGCATGCTCTCTCTCTCTCTCTCTCTCTCACACACACACAATCTCTTTAAGACACTTTCTCTCACTCTCTCTCTCTCTCTCTCTCTCTCTCTCTCTCTCTCTCTCTCTCTCTCTCTCTCTCACACATACACAATCTCTTGAAGACATACTCTCTCTCTCTCTCTCTCAAACACACACACACACACACACACAAACACATACAAGAGACATGTATAAAGTGTGTGTTTCTGTTTGACCACCAGCCACTAAGTCCAGATGGTTCCGTGCCAGTCTGAGGGTGATTCACAGACGTGGCAAAGCTGTGACTCACCAGAAGACACTGTGCCAATGTCAGGGAGCAAACAAACAGACACCACAAACAGACACCACAATCAGACACCACAAACAGACACCACAATCAGACACCACAAACAGACAGCGGTGAGGCTGTACCTCCATACTAGACCAGGCATGGACAGACAGGCAAAAGCTCAGTGCAGCAGAAGCATCAGAAAACGCCACAACAAAGTTGTTTTTGCTGCTCTTCGGCACTTCCTCTGTCCCCCCCCCCCCCCCCCCTGAGTCGTCCCCCGCTGCCCAGATCAGGACCCCTGCAGGACTGCAGGACTCATTAATGGCTGCCTGTCCATCTGCCTGCTTGGTTACATGAGCCTGCGGGGTTTCAAACCAGTAGGAGGGCGACACAGAATCTATAAGTTCCTTTCATCAGCATGAGACACTGCATTTATCGACACAGGTGGAATCAAGTCACAATTCTTTCAATGGAATATATATTTCATGGCAAATTAGATTTTTTAATTGTCCATGGCACGTAAAGAACAGCACAACTAAATTACTGCTTTGTAAAGGTCCCAACTCCCAACCTGTTCAGCTGAATGCTCTTATAGTTCTTCCCTTGACACATTATTGGTTCTCATGATGTATGTTTTGTAACCTAGATGCCCGCTATGTTGGGGTCTATCAATTTGCTATGCTCAGTGACTGAAGCTCTTTTGTAATGCTCTCTCTTGTAAGTCGCTTTGGATAAAAGTTCATTCTCTGTCTCTCTTTTTTTCTCTCCATCTCACTCTCGTTCTCTTTCATTCTTTGTCTCTCTCATGCATTGTCTATCTTCTCCTTGAAATAACAGGGAGGAGGACAGCGGGGTATACAAATGTTCCGATGCTCTCAACAGCTCTATTCTGCAGTATCCCCTGCTCTATTGTCTGCACAGAGGACAGCAGGACGTCCCAAAGAGTCATCATCTCCAAATCAGCACAAGGCCGCTGCTTTATTGGGCCGTCAGCATGGGTGTCCCTGGGATTAGCTGCTTGTGTTTGGCGTTCCGGAGGGGGCGGGGCGTGCTGATGGATGTGCGGTGCAGGGGAGAGGCTAGCTGTTTCCTCTGCCACGGCCTCGATGGTAATTATACCTGCGGAGGAGGGTCAGTCTGGAAAGGTTACCTCCATCACCGCACATCCAAAGGCCATTACTGCTGGCTTGTCCTCTGGTCATGAGAGAGATATGGGGGAGGTGGAGGTTGGACAAAGGTGCAGGGTGAGACAGAGAGAGAGACAGAGAGAGAGAGAGAGAGAGAGAGAGAGATAAGTGAGAAGTGAATGACTGAGTGAATGATTGCCAAAGAGTCAGGCCAGCGTGAGTCAATACAAACGGTCTTCAATTATTCATCATCGTTCGGAAAATAAGGAATTGGTTCACCTCATCTGAGTGGCACTGAGCCGAGCTGCACGATAAGAAGACCACCACCTGCACCATCACTCTTTCACACGCGGTGCTCAATGGGGCGTGGAGTCACCTCAGGGACCAAACACAACACGAGTACAATTAAACAGAAGATGGTGACTGATGTACGCAAACAACTAGATGAAGATTGTCCAGACTCCGCACCATCAGTCAGTATAATGCATAATCTCTCTCTCTCTCTCTTTCTCTCTATCTCTCTCTCTCTCTCTCTCTCATTTAGTCATTTAACATTTCATCTCTACCGCTCTCTCTCATTTAGTCATTTTACATTTAGTCTTTACCCCTCTCTCGCTCTTGCTCTCTCTCTCTCCCTCCCTACCGATGATTAGAAGACTTTCCAAATGGCTGGGCAGAAGTGACGTCCATCAAACAAGAGCTGAGGGAATCAGCATGCTGTGACATTTCCAGGGGAGCGCGGTGAAAAGGTTAACGATATGAAAGACAGTGCTGGATGAGAGAGGGAGAGCAGGGGAGGAGCTGTGCTCGCCTGCCACGCTTCCGCCAGCAGAACCCGGAGAGCAGCGGATCCACATCTGTCCCAAACGCTGGGCGGCCTGGAGATGCCGTCGAGCGGCGCTGACTGAGTTCCAGTCATGTAATAAGAAACTCAGGAGCCGAGCCCCTAGATACAATCATGAATTCTCTCCCCCCGCGTCCTGTTTCTGTCCGTATGCCATGTCTCGGTCTCTCCCTATACGACCATTTCTCTCTCTTTTCGTATCTCTAAGGCGTCGTTGAGGACCGTGTCCGTGAGGGATTACCCAGCGCTGTCCAGAGAGCCAGCGAGGAGTGAGTTAAGACACGTA
>CM059302.1:4595000-4717500 GCA_030340665.1 Neosalanx taihuensis
GAAATGATAAGACAGACCGAGGATCATCTTTTTCTGAGGGTTTTTGTCGTCGTCAGGAACAGGAAGGATCTGAGAAGCGGAACGAAGATATATTGAGACATGTAGTTCCTTTCAGGTTGAACGCAATCTCGCCTCGCGTGTCAAAACTCTCCACAACTCTTTTTTTTATGTTAGGTCCCATAAATCTAACGAGAAAAGACACAGTCGTTGAGATACTCATCAAGTTTAGTGAAATATACTTGAACGAAACCATGAAAATGTCAGACATTTTACAACTAAAACCCAGAAGATAATGTTCAGTGCTGGAAACTAACTTCTCTTGTAAATGTCAGTCTGTTTAACTTCATTCCCAGTGTGTTCTGGTCGATTAACCGAGCCTTTCCTCCTGTGAACCAACAGAATAGCTCTTTCATAACCTGCCAAGGTGATCCTAAACCATCCTCTCTTGTTGACGGCGAGAAATAAAACAATGTTTTGGATAAGAAATGCGGACTTGTCCAAACATTGATGTTATGTGTGAGGTACTGCAGGGTGCCTTCAACCTTCATCGTGTAACGTAACCTCATTTTTCGGAGCCCTGAATACTCGATGCTAGGCTGCTTGGTTTGAGAACATCAGGTTTTTCAAGTTCTTATTGTTCCAGGATTAGTAGCAGCAGCTGACTTCGTCAAGATTTCATCTGATCATTCGAAAGCTTGACATTTTTGTACGTTCTTATTGTTCTGTCAACGTTCTATCAAAGCCTCCTTCAGTTAAGTGCAGTTTTATCCATCAATCTAAGGCATCTGTATGTGTGCAACAATGATGTACTGCTCTCAAAACTTTAAAGGCATAACAAGGATTGACAACAACTTTCAAGTTTAATCCCTATTTGTAAAAGGTACCGTTTGAATTAATAAACCATAGTAATAGATGAACTGAGCATTCAGGTTAACAACGTGTAATTTAAATAAATTAAAAGACTAACAATTTGAAAAGCTGTAAATGAAATACATCACTCTAAAACCTTTATGGTAGTGTTGTAACGTACAAGGTAGTTAAGTCAAGGGACATCTTATCTGGAAACAAGCAGAAACTTGAACACCAGAAAAGGATTTAGAAGAAGTCAGTCTGGATGAAGCTGATGTTGATGTTTTGGGTCGGGTGTGACAAAGGGGAACTCAACTGTGCTTCCTTACAAAGAGGAACCGTCGATCTTCATCTTAGGCGGACCTTAACGTCATCAATCAGGGATATCTGGGGCCTGAGCTCACCTGCTCCGGTGGGTGTTGACACTGCGTCCGAGCGCCGGGCCGTGCCCTCGGCTAACCTTCCGTCGGAGCGCTGACATGTTTACGCTGTGTGAAGCGTGAGCTCGCGACCCCGAGGTCGCCTGAGGCGGGGAGGTGCGACTTCCTGACGAATGACAAGAAAATTCCGGCAGCGCGGCAGGGCGACATGTGCAGCAGCCTGCGGTATCACTGACCGAGCGGTGCAGGGAAAGACAATGCCTTGTAACGACACCCAGAGATCGGGTGACTGACTTTAGATCGCACGGGAGGAATTTTCCATGGGCATCAAACGTACTCGCTCGAAGGTCACGCCATTAAACAGACATGCAATGGGATGTCTGAACCCAGAAGTAGACATCACTGCAGAGTTTAAATAAAGAAAACGTCAGATATCATCCTTCATTCGATCAACACAACCAACCAGCGTTGAGCTCTGCTGCTTTTAGCAGACGCTTGTATCCAGACCACAATGTTAACTTCAAGCAGGACACCTCAGGTGCGTTTATACTGTAACCCAGATATTCTACTTCCTCTATGGTCTGAATCCATTCGATAAGTCAAGCGCTGCAGAGCAAGAGCCTTAACATGAGCCACGGGCGGGACGAACAAACCGCCTGCACATTTAAGAGCCCCTTGAAACAGCGAGGCGCGCTTCCTGCCCGGGCCTGGAGAGAGATGAAGAGAAGGGAAGCCCGTTCCTGCTCGCCGTGCACACGCCGCACGCAACCGCACGCCATGAGCTCATGAATCATATGGTCTGCATATTCTGGGTCACCAGGGGGGAAGGAAGGGAGGGAAGGAGAGGAGTGGAGAGGGGAGGGGGGGGGGAGTGGACGGGGTGGGAGAGTGGGGGGGGGGACAGGAGTGGGGAGGAAAGAGGAGGGGAGGGGGGATGGGATGTTTTCCAGAGGTGAAATTCCCCCTCCGAGTCCCACGAGCGTCTCATTTAGACGGTGACTTGGGAGGGCGCTTCGCTGCTCCGCCATCTGCTCCAGGATCAGACATCATATTGGCTTCCCAGACCCAGGGATGGAGGACTTAAGTCGGCCATCGGGGAGAGGAGAGGGGCCCCAGGTTGCAAAAACAGACATGCTCATGTGAGGACATAGACGACAATATTGTGCCCGTTTCCGAAGCATAATTGTTGGCTTTTGTGGGCTGAGCCCCTGGTTTATGGATCCTGTGAGTCTCCAGGCCTAAACCAGGGGAGTTCAGTAAATCCAGCATTATTTTGTCATCACACGCTGTCTTTACATGGGGGTTTGTAATACGCAGAGGCCCTATCCACTGTTCAATGGCTGCAATCCTGTGGATGTTAACAATTATTACAGTAACATCGACTTAATCTGTTTTACTTACCACACCTAAGACTAAGGGGTCATTAGGAGCTCCCACAGTGACTGTTGTCTGTACTCAGAAACGGCTGGGGAGCTTTACTGCTGGGATATGGAGCCTGGATCTTTTAGAGGATCTGCTGACAGGCTCTTGCTATTGAAAGCAAGCCGTGAAACTCCCAAAAGTACAGACTTGAGACGTGCGGGTGTGTGTATATGTGTGTGTGTGTGTGTCCGTAAGTGGGTGCTCATGCGTTTCCTCTGTGGGACCTAGCACTTGAGCAGACATGACTGGTAATAGATTGTGAGAGGATGTGGGCTGCTCGTCGAGTTTCCCTTCTGCTGTCCTCATCACTGAACCCAGGACACGGAACATGTTTTCAGCTAGCTTCAGGAGGAGTACAGCACAGAACAATGAGAAGCCCTGAGGGAGAAAGCTTTAGGTTGGGGGTGGGCCTTCTTGCCGCTCAAAAAAGCAACGCAATTTACTTGGGGGGAAAACAAAAACGAACAAAATAAACTGCTGAGTAGCCCAGAAGAAATAAAAAATAAAGAACATTGCTTCAGTCAATTTCCTCGGCCGACTGAACATTTGTATGGTGATAATCTTTTATCTCTTTCATCCCCCCACCTGCCAAAAACAGGGTCAGAGGAGCAAGACTGAAGATATCGACCGGTCGGTAATATCCTGAAGAACCATGTAAGGTCGTTGACCTCACCTCACAGGGTTAAGCTGGCTACCCATGCATGCTAACGGTTCAGTCAATTCAGACTTTTTGGAATGAGTCGTTCAACGAAGTGAAAAATGAACATTTGAATTGCTGACATGGTAGAATGGAGAGCGCAGCCCTGGGACTCACACACTCTCACCCCCCCCCCCCCCACACACACACACACACACACACAGGTAAACAGCAGATGGTTGGTGATGACAGAGACCTGCTCCATGACCGGCATGCATGTCTGAAAACTTGCAGGATGTTCGTCTATGTATCTCTGTATGAGCCAGCCAGCCTCCATTACAGCTACAACATCTATTTCGTTCTTGTGTTGCCGTAGTCACGGGCTCCCCCTAAAAGCTGGCTTATAGAGCTTCAAGTTTTAAGCGATCTATCCTCATTTCGCCTTCGAAAAAAAGAAAACAAGGAAACGTGAGTTATGCGGATTTCACACTTAGTTACCAGTAGTGACCCCAGCTGACCTCTCCATCCAACTCATGTCTGTCACTCATCATCACTTCCTGGTTCAGCCCAGTGGAGGCTCCGGGTTGCCAGATTCTTTCTACGCTACCCCCCTGTCTGGGTCCCAGTGCTAGCTGCCGTAGTGATCCTGGGGAAATGAGGCCCAGAGGAGCACTTGATGCTAGGGTGCTGTTCTACCTTGCCGTTTGATCCCTGGATCAGAGCTATAGAATGCAGAGTAATCCTCTGGAAATGAAACCGAGGCATTTCAGGGAACATCTTCGTTTTTTGCTCGCGTTCGTCTCTGCTCATCTAAGAATGTGGAATCATCCTCAGAGAAGATGCACAAAGCTGAACAGAAGGGTGTTGGTTAGTTAGTTAGTTAGTTAGTTAGTTAGTTAGTTAGTTAGTTAAATGTGCATGGAGAGCATGAGTGGTGTTGGTCTCTTTGTGGTATTACTGTAACATTGAGGATAACTTACGGGAAAAAAGTAGTCATTTAAAATGTTTTTAATGCTCAAAAAGCTTGACTTCTTAAACCTGGAGTCTGAGGTTAAGATGGAAACTTTCATTAAAGTCTGAATTTGGGTTTTTAATGTATTTTCTCATATTCACTTCAAAGGAGCACGGGGATGAAAGTCTGTAATTATGTAAAGTTGTCAAAATATCCATCGTTCGGGGTTTCGCTCTTGTGAAAGGACAGGAGCATGGCAAGTTGCCATCCCGGCTGTGTGTGTGTGTGTGTGTGTGTGTGTGGGGGGGGGGGGGTGGTCTGTGTAAGCACGATGTGCGCCGACTCAGCTGTCACACAGTAGCAAAACCACGGTAGCCAGGACATTTTAATCGCGGCGGCCGGGTTGCTTGACTTTGTGTTCTGTGTACACATTTGTTGTTTAGCCGTGTGTGTTTACACGAGTGTGTGCGCGCGCGTGTGTGTGTCTGAGGCCCCGAGCCAGAACTAACACAATGCCAGACAGGGCACAGAGAGCACACAGCAGCAGTAAAAAAAGGGGAGACGAGCAGCTAATTCCATCTCTCTGTCAGCTGGCTTTGCGGTCAGATAGATTTGTCACACGTGATACCGCAAGCTTGTATGAAGAATCGGAATCCTCTCTGAGATTAACAACAGGACAAGCTAGGCCTGCCTGTCTCTTCAGCTATCCAAACACATGAAGGATGTACCGTACATTTACATTTAGACATTTTACATTTAACAGACACTCTTATTCAGAGCGACTTACAGCAAGTACAGGGACATTCCTCCTCAGGTGAGTATGGTGAACTGCCTTGCCCGTGGACACAAAGACAGGCAGCCACAGCCGGGAATCGAACCCACAACCTTCCGATCGTGGAACCAACGCCTTAACCGCTGCGCCACTTGACTCGGTACCGCAGTTAACGCGGACCAACCAGTGAAGGACGGAGAACACCAATAACTGACAAGGATTGGCCCCTTTGACAGCCTAGTCAGATGGCTCAACGGGTCGAGGCGTTGGCCTCATGATCGGAAGTTTGTGAGATCGAGCCCCCGCTGTGGCTGTATGACTTTGTATCCTTGGGCAAGGCACTTCACCCTACTTGCCTCAGGGAGAATGTCCCTGTAAGTCGCTTTGAATAAAAGCGTCTGCTAAATGAATAAATGTAAATGTAGTCAGATATGTTACCCAAAAATGGTAACAGCCATCTCAGCAATGCCAAAGCAAAAACAAGTACAAATACTTCTCCTGGGATTTCACAAGGAGCAGGTTATCCCATGAGCCTGTGCAGCATCGCATTAGGACGCAAAGGGAGCAAATCAGATTTTTGCAAGACGCGCAGTCAGAGTATTCCTAGCTGGTGCTCGTGCTTGGGGCTGTGCTGGCTGATCTGACACAGCTGTGTTTGCATAGTTGAGGGTTGGAAAGCTTTTTTTGCGTTTACACTTCAACGCTTCGAAGAAGCGCATACCTGTCCAGCTAGCCTTCAGGTTCCCAGATTCTTGGCCCGCTCACCCTCCTTCTACAGATCTGTTTGTGAATCCGCTCTTTCTTTCTCTCTCTTTCTTTCTCTCTCTCTCCCTCTTTCTTTCTCTCTCCCTCTCTCTTTCTCTCCCTATCTCTCTCGCTCCTACCCCTCCCCTTATTGATAGAGGCGGTGTTGAAAGGGGCACATAGGACAATGCATTGATTTTATAGCATAGTAACAAATAGATTTGACCATATATGACAAAGGAGGCTTCGTCAATCATGCACAATGGTGGCCCACCCCCCCACTCCCAGCCCCCTCTCCCAGCCCCCATTCCCAGCCCCCACTCCCAGCCCCCACTCCCACCCCCCACTCCCAGCCCACACTCCCACCCCCCACTCCCACAAACTAGGCTTGGGGACGTTGCTTGTCAAGGCTGTGGATCTCAACGAAAATGCACCAAAAAGCTGTAATTAAATACAAACAAGCAGCATTATTACATTCTTGGCCGGTTGAGACAGAACCTTATCGGTTCGATGAGCAAATAAAGAGTCCACTCATAAACAAATAGAGGCTGACAGCAGGAAGTCCTCGAGGATGCCTGGATGGCCCCAGCGCATAAACTGTCCCACGGAAGTGTCCCAAGCATTTTCATCTTATTGCCATAACTCTATTGAGCATTTCCCCACAATTTAAGGTTTAGGACTGTGGTCAAGGTAAGGGTTCTGGTTCTGGTGGGAGCTTGAAGTGTAAAGGAAGCGGTTGTGGTCATTTTTACGCTCATGCTGCTGTTTGGTAGGAATAAGGGTTTCAACGTACTTCATCTTTTGTCATTTCTGGGTCTTTTTTAATTTTTGTCTCATAAAGTTACCTTGCCAACAGTGAGAAGGCATATTCCAATTTTGGAATGACCCATCCTGAATGATAAGAAACAGCCTGTGAGCAGTCACTGCGCACTTCATCGACCCGGGGCGGAGGAGGACAAATGTGTTGATAATGAGGGTACGGTTCATTACTTTTCAGTTTTGATTTCACTCCGAGACAATTGTCCGTCTGTTGTCCTGGCATGCCAGCGAGGATCAAGGCATGGAGAAGAACGTTAATCCACGAGAGCGGTAAGGATCAGAACAATGTGTGGCACGATGCCAGACAGGGGCTGTGGTGTTTGTGAGTCTGTGTGTGCGTGGATAAGTGACCATAAGTGGGAACAGAACCTGGAAGATAGACAGACAGGCAGGTTTTCGGTGATGAGGAATTGAAACTGTAGTTCACAGATGTAAATCACTGAGTGTGTGTGTGTGTGTGTGTGTTGACATCCAGTTCTTAAATTGTACAAACTGTTTGTAGCATTACTGCTCCTTACTGTTGTATGCACAATATGCATCTGTGGGGGTGGGGGCTGGGGATGCATTGGTTTCAATGGAGAGGAACTGTTTAGAACAACCCGAGATTATTTATAACAGCTGGAACAGAGCCCAGTGCTGCACTGAGAACAGTATTTCAGCAGCAAAGCGAGAGAGAGAGATGGAGAGAGAGAGAGAGAGAGAGAGAGAGATGGAGAGAGAGAGGGTGAGAGAGAGAGATGGAGAGAGAGTGATGGAGAGAGGGAGGGTGAGAGAGAGGGAGGGTGAGCGAGAGAGAGATGGAGAGAGGGAGGGTGAGAGAGAGATGGAGAGAGGGAGGATGAGAGAGAGAGAGAGAGAGAGAGAGAGAGAGGGTGAGAGAGAATCGGACAGATGGAGCTAAAGAGAGGGAGAGGCGAGGCCGCACCCCCTCATGCACCTCCCCCTGTCCCCTGTCAGGGGGAAGGGGTCAGAAGTTGACTGTTTACCCATCTAATTGGGCGTGGATGCTGAGAGCTCAGGAAATAGATAGGTCCCCCTTTTGTTACAGCGAGAGAGAGAAAGAGAGAGTGAAAGAGAGAGAGAGAAGGACACCAGTCCACACCCCAGCCTCAGTCATTTGCTAATTCGGATATAGGAGTGAGCCAGGCAGTTATCATCCAGCAGATCGGAACAGTTCAGGCTTCAACATCCTTCTCTGATCAGGGAGAATGGCATGCATCCCTGATTAAGGGCCTCTGGTTTAAGTGGAAGGAACTGATTCTGTCTTTATCCATGTTCAGGGGTTAGTAGTTCAAAAATACTTTAGCGAGGAGCGTGATTGAAGGACAGACATAGCAGAAAAACAAGAGGGGAGAGGAAAATGAAAAGCAAAGAACAGACGACGGACTTTTAGCCAAATGCACACGGTTTCCCTCCGTGGCACTCATGAATACAAATTGGCGGGATATTAGGGATGCTTTTTATTCATTCGGGTGATTAATATCCATGACATGTTTTTGCTGTGCGGCTGATGACCCTCTCCCCTGGGAGCTTCCCGCCCCGTCACTTTCACTCAGAGCTCCCCACAGAGAAGCTGTTTGCTGTTGATTTATTTACGTTTCTATTAACTCCGTGTCTTTCCTATCGTCCAAGCCAACTCCCGCTTCTATGAAAGATTGATCACGCCCTCCGTGAAGTAAGGGGGAAGCTGCATTAACCTGACCACTCTCTGCCTTCCTACTTAAAGCCTGATCCAGAGCCTGGTTTTTATATTATTTTTTTACTAGGTTTGAGGGTTGGGTGTCGGTGGGGGGGCAACCTGCCCCTCGATCTGCGTGTCTAGGTATTTGACATAGGATAGACCTTTACTGTTTCCTGTCTGAATTGTAGCCAGTGCAATCTCAGCATTTCTGGGACGGATAATGCAGACGCAGTATGTCTATCAGCCGTGGGCCTGGTACATTGAAGCCTATGTAACAGAAACCCGTCTGGGGCGACGTCCAAGCAAACAGCACAGGTCTGTCTGGCGACGTCGACAGAAGCACCGTCAAGGTCTCGGCAGGGTGCTTCTGGAGAGCGGCGGGGATAGAGGAGGCGGCTGGGCCGGTTTCTGACTCGCGATTGCGGCGTCAGAGAGCCTGACCGCAGCAGAACCACGTTACAGTAACTCAAGAGGAATGTTGTTTTGCAGGGACCTCCGAGGGATCTGACCTCAGGGCTCGCTTGAATGAGACACCGGGGTCAATCGAAATGGCTGACCCTTTGATCCAGCTGCCCTTGTCCCTGTAAGCCCCCCTTTGAAGTGATGTTTTGGTGTCACAGTAGATAAGGCATCACGGGAACACCGCTGGGACCCCCTACAGTCTGGGTCACTCCACGCAGGCGTGACTGGGGCGAGCGCTCCTCCGATACAAAAGGGGTCTCCCATGGGACCGCAGCAGGGTTTACCTTGGCAAGACGCATATTTATTCAGTTCATTGGATCCAATGCCAAACAGTCAAATGCATTCTGATTTGGGATGATGATGTGCAGTGCAGGAGGGGGCGGGCGGGGTTGTTTTGGTTGGAAACCGTGGCCCAGCTGAGATGATGGGTTGTGGCGGTGTGGGGGGGGGCGGGGCGAAGCAGTTTGGAGGGGGGCGGGGCTTGTGTTGGGTTGTCATTTTGCAGCTTGAGTCAGGACTGTGTCTTCTGCAATCCCTTCAGTTGTGTACTTAAGCAGTTCACCTGTCATCTCTCTCTCTCTCTCTCTCTCTCTCTCTCTCTCTCTAACTCATTCGGACCCCCAGCCCCTGTCTGCAGTACACAGTGAACTGCATAACATTGGTGACACCCATGCTTTTATGATCATTTCCTGTCTCTAAGTCGTCTGGGGTCATGTGGGTAAACAAGGAGGCGTGTGTGCTACCAGAGCGCACCCCAGCCAGAACTGACCTTGCATCTGGACAGGGTCAAAATGCTCTTACAATACAGATATATCTCCACCTGAACTGAATCTAGTAGCTATTCAGGAGATTATAGATTTAGTTCTACAAGAATTGAATTCAATGCAGTCACAATGCAGGAGATTATAGGGTTAGCACTACCAGAACTGAACTCAACCGAATCACGGAGCTGGAGATTATAGCTTTAGCTCTACCTGAGTGGAACTTGTCATTATGAAGCAAAAACTTTGACTTCTCCTGACTAGGTATTTATTAGACTCTAGACTCGGTGGAAATTCTGTGCGAAAGTTCACCCACATTGAATTCTATACCATCATTGTTTTGACTGGGCAGTGAAAGTGCTAGAAGGTTTTATGCTCAGTGTAAGTTTGAGGTCATTAATAAAGGGACTGGATCCAGGCCCAGTACCAGGCGTGGTCTCTACCCCCTGGGGGAACCAAAGTACCACACAACCAATTAGTGATTACAGCCACAGTCTAATCCTCGAGGGAATGTCTTTGTTCAGTTGATGTAGACAATACCCCCAGACATCAATGGATCGGCCCGAACACCAGTTTGGCAACCCTACTGACTCTGAACGAACATGACAGTGGTATAGGGAAAACGCTATTCTGTTCTTATGTAATTACACTTCAAATTCAAAGTCTGTTTCGGTTCACGTCTTAGTTAAAGTGTGTGTGTGTGTGTGTGTGGGGGGGGGGCGGGGGGGGGGGGGGGGGGAACGCTCAACGGTTAAGGTGCGTGATCGGAAGGCTCGTGATCGGAAGACTGCGAGTTTGATTCCCGGCTGTGGCTACATGATGTTGTGTCCTTTGGGCAAGGCACTTCACCCTACTTGTCTCAGGGAGAATGTCCCTGTACTTGCTGTAATTCGCTCTGGATAAGAGCGTCTGCTAAATGACTAAATGTAAATGTAAAGGTTTCTCTGTTGTTGAACCGGCATTTCTCTACTAACGCTGGACCGTTTGAGAGGGGGGAAAAGGGCAGTGGGTTGCCCTCATCTCTAAAAACATGGGATTTGCTAAACATTTTCAAGTGATGATGACACAACTGTTCCGTATTCAGGCAGGATCAGCGAGAACTCAACCCTGGGATGTCCAGAGTATTACCATGTTCCTTAGCCACACATGAAATGTGTCCAGACCGGGGGTTTTAATAAAACGCCTTCGGCTTTAGAAAGACCCGCTGTAGAAAATAAGAAAAACATCAAGTTCAGCCTGTTATATCCTTTCATCTGTGGGAGGCGGGGTCACGACTTAACACGGGAGGTCAGAGTGTTCATATCAGCGCAAGCACAACAGTGTGACGCCGTCTAGATGAGCTACGGTTAACCTCCAACGAAAGGCCCAAGAAGAAATCATAACATCTTACAGAATGAGTCAGCGAGAGAGGGCCGAGAAAGTGGGAGGGAGGGAGGGAGGGAGGGAGGGAGGGGAAGACGGAGAAGAGAGACGGGGGGGGGGGTGTTAAGAAGGAGGGCGGAGAGACAGATAAAAAGAGGGTTGAGTTTCTGTACAGACCGTTAATTTCCTCTCCCACACCTGAAACAAGTCCTTTTCTCTGGGGAGTCTCAGTAACGGCCTCCAGGTATTGTTCCCAACAGAGAAAGTGGAGAGGGGAGCGGGGAGAGGCGGGGAGGGGATGTAGAAAAGGGCAGGGTCAAATGTAACATGTTTTCGCTCCAGAGTCGGGTTGGATGGGGGGGGGGGGGGGGGGGATTGTGGACCGCTCGAGGGCGAGGGGCGGAGGTAAGGCAGATGAGCCGCATTGTTGGAGAAGAAAGGAGAGGAGAGAAGGAAGGGGGCGCGCATTAAGAACGGAGGAAGGAAAGGGCCAAGCGGAGGAGGAGGAGGAGGAGGGGGGGGAGGAGGGGGGGGGAGAAAAAGCAACGCGCAGAAGAGGAGCCCGGGGAAGAGAGGAGGATCGCGTTTGCCAAACCACTTAGCGATTTTCCAAAAGTCAAAGGAAGACTGACAGGATACAGGAAGTGAGGACGTCAGAGGGAGGGGGACGCCAGACATGGAGAACATGCCTCAGTCCCAGCCTTCCAGGCCCTCCCCGCCCCATTACACCCCCTTCCAGGATGCAGTTCACAGTCGTCACAGTTAAGTCCAGGACATTGAAGGTACAAATAATAATATGCACACGGCACGCAGAGTTCATTTTAATGAGGCTGCTCGGTCCTCATAACAACCCTTCGCTACTACCAGCAGCCAGGCCTGGCTCTCGTCATAACACCCAAATACAGAGACGAAAGCATCCAGAGGGAGAACTGTGAGGTCCGATACCGTATGATGTGGTGGTGGGTTTACCTGACGAGGGCTCGGGTCTGGGGGCGTGACCGCGCCAATCACGGCCGCTGTCATCGTCCCCGCTGTTTGTCAGCGCTCGGGCGAAGCGGGCGGACACGCTGGGCTGGTCGGGATGGGGGGGGGGGGGAGGGGACCTGGAGAACATCACAGCTCTCTGCAGTCACTCACGAGAGCAGGTCTGCCTGTTCTCTATCTCACACACACACACACACACGCACACACACACGTACACATACACACACACAGTTCACCTCAGGTCATGGTAGTTCTCATAGCCATGCACACTCGGGTAAGGGCTCTTGTTTGCACGTCTATGTAGTCAAATTCATTGTCAGATTAACCTTTGCTTAATATGCTACAGTGCTTGTTTATTTAGACTTTCGCACTGATGCATAAATAAAATAAATAAATGCAAATATTTTTGGTCAGACGCTTTAATCCAGAGCGACTAACAGGGACATTCTCCCTAAGGCAAGTAGGGTGAAGAGCCTTGCCCAAGGACAAAACATCACACAGCCACAGCCGGGAATCAAACTTGCAACCTTCTGATCCTGAGCCCAACGCCTTAACTGCTGTGCCACTTGACTCCCTAAACACCCCCCTACATCCCAGAGGGCACAGAGGTAAGCTGGCAAACTGAGAGTCATACTGAGAGTCATACTGAGAGTCATACTGAGAGTCATACTGAGAGTCATACTCTGCGCAGTGTCATGATCTTGTCAGTATCGCTGCTTGGCGGACCTCTGTTATACCAACTGTCCTGGAGGCAAGCAGAGCCGGCTCAGAATCAGAATCAGAATGGGGTTTAATCGCTATGCAAGGTTTACAAACATAGAATTTATTGCTCATTTCTGCCACAGTAAATTATATGTTTGTAAACCCCATTCTGATTCTGAGCCGGTGTCTCTGCTATCAGGCTGGCGTGCTTCTAGTGGAGATCAGAAAGGGACACTCACACACTCGAATAACGCTTCCCCCCCACAAACGAGACGCACACAGAGACGCACACACCCTCACATCCTCGCAGACGTACGCACATCCTCACCCGCGCATAGAAATACATCCTCGCACACCAGCCCCCCTTGCGCACACACGCACAACCGACATGCTCGCACGCACTCACTCACGCACGCACGCAGTCGATAGAGGCAGAGAGCGATGCACTTCAAGTACTGCAGATTGTCAAGGAGCTATGATCCAGAGCCAATAACGACCATCCAGACAAGAGCTTTATTAATATGAACTGTGCCATTTGATGCCCCATCAGTTCTCTTTTGTCCCATCTCAGAGCCCAGGATAGATCTGGAGGAAACCTTCTCTAAATGGAGGCCTTTTTCCCGTATTGAGTTTTGGCATTATGTCAGAGAGATTTGTATCTGGGACAGTCAAGGTTAATGGGATGTGGTAGTCTGCCCTGTTCCTAATCTTTAAGAGACTATGGGAAGCTAATGACTTGATCGTACACACACTCACACACTCACTCACACGTGTTCCAGTACAGCGTGCTTTATTCTTCAGAGAGACGCTGTTCAAACTCAGGAGGAGTCTAGCCAAGGCCATGGCAAGCAGAAGAACTGGAAGACAGACCACAAAACAACTTTTGGATACTAACTCTGAACCAACACTGAAAAGCTCGGACATTCTACAGTGGTTTATCTGTCCTGGACACTTTGCTCTGTTCTCATCTGTGTTGCAAAGTTGGATCACAATGTCGTCGAAATCCGGGCGGAAAAAAAACCCCTCCAAAACATTTCCCGGGAGATGTAGCAGAAAGAAACGTCACGAGACCAGTCGACTGACGTGATGGCACTCAGGAAGTAGTTTGCGAGGGAAATGTTGCTAAGCGTCTGCCCTTCCAGTATACGACACGTAAGAACGATCGTTACGTGGCAAAATCTCATGCAACCTCATCAGTCAAACACGAGCCTCCTTCAGAAGACCCCTCCGTGGGTTCCTCGAGTGTCACCCATGCAAAGGAACCACAGCGAGCCTCCCCATTTAGCAAAGAACCGCTCCTTATCTCTCCTGAAGAACTTCAAAAGGGTTTGCCCAGACGAAACAGAAAACCCAATAAACCTTCAGCCCTGTGTCTCTGACCAGGAGAGAGACGCGCCCATGAGATTCCTTGCTTATGGGCAACAGAAGGATTATGGGAATTTATTGTGTGCTTTTCTTTTCATACTGTCTTGATTTAAGTCGACGCTTTAATGAAACATTTCTTCCCGTAGAGCTGGATCAACATTGGTATCTACATGAAGCTCACATTGAAAGTAGAAAGAAATTCATACTTCATTAAGAAAGAATATCCCCGAGACGCACAGCAGTGTCACGACAATTCCAAAAAGCGACTCCCTGATTGGTGCAAACTTTGTCTGATTGAGATCACACTTCCCAGTCTCATCTCAGTTAATGTGACCCAGGTCTATTTTCTGCGCGTTCTAACCTCATGTCAAAAAGAATACTTCTTTCAGAAGACTAATTCCTACGCATTAAATAAACGTATTTGCCTTAATTAGCATGCAAAAGTAACTATAAAGTAAAGAAAACTGTTCAAATGAAAAACTTGCGTCGGGTGAATTTTTACATGGCGCCAGCTGACCCTGATACGCTTTTTGCGTTTGTGGACAGGACGTCCTTTTTCTGCTATCGTGATCATCTGCTGTGCTCAGCGTTGTGAGCGTGGCTCCATGCCTCTCTAAAAGAAGGTTGTTTCCCTTAGAAATCATCAGTCATGCGTAGCTGGATTTGACTAGAACGTTGTAAAAACGCCTTCCTACCTCAGTTGGTTTCTATCAGTTGGGTCAGGCAAAGCTGTCAATGCTATCAGTATGGAAAATATTGACAGGGACACAGCATTTGTTGCCGGGCTGCATGTCTGAATGTAAATCCACACAATGTGGCATGCAAAATGGTACTATTTTAATATCCTTTCCTGAAAACTGGATTATGTTCAACACCAGACCATTCAGAGGAACAGCAAACAAGTGATGCAATAGGCCTATAGTAAGCTACAATGTTGGGCTCGAGATGCACCTATTCCGGTAGTACAATGGTACTTGGGAATGATTTGCTGGACCTGACGTTAGTTTCCTCCAAGATCACAATGACCCTCAATGAGGCCCTTGACGGTCACTTGTAACCAATTTGAAATTGCTTCTTGTACTGGCTGTGAGGTGTGTTATTGTCGCTTGCTTTCCTACAGGTACACTCTTGCACTTTTTGAGGTTGTTTATGCCTCTTGTGGTTCTTCCCTTTGGCACTTGTTTTAGGTTCTCACAACGTATGCTTCATGTTCTGGTTACCTGCAATGTTTGGGCGCTATCTCTTTATGATTAGATTAGATTCAACTTTATTGTCATTACACAGGTACAAGTACAAGGGTAACAAAGTAAAGGGTACAAGTACAGGGTAACAAAATACAGTTAGCATCCAACCAGAAGTGCAAAACAGTTATTACAACAGAATATAATTGTAATTGTATACTCAGAATATACACAGTATGTATAGTATAATCAGAATATACAGGGTATGTACAGTATATACAGGGTATGTACTGAATATACAGGGTATGTACAGTGACCAGATCGGTGACCGATTCTCTTTTGTAAAGCTCTCTCTTGGAAGTCGCTTTGTTT
The DNA here is from genome assembly GCA_030340665.1 of Neosalanx taihuensis. Classification (NCBI taxonomy): domain Eukaryota; kingdom Metazoa; phylum Chordata; class Actinopteri; order Osmeriformes; family Salangidae; genus Neosalanx; species Neosalanx taihuensis. Next base: position 4,610,446 of record CM059302.1, read on the forward strand.
GCACAATGAATACATGTAAATGTATCTGGATTCCTAGAGTGACATTGGAAGGATTGTTGCTTGACATACTCTCAACATGTGACACGTTAACACAGCAAGACAAATTGCCTTGCAGAATCACAACCCAGTTTCTCTGGGTGTGTTCCGGGAATGTAAGCAGCTTATACAGCCCAGCTATGATTTCTATTCTTTTGTTGGTGGCCAAAGGATATGCTTATATTGTTTTTATTTAACAATGTTATCTAAACTATTCTCATTTCCCAAGTCCCATGCAACATTTGAGATCATTGTGAGATTACATGTGAGATGGCTAGAGAGCTTTTTCCCCTTCAGGACTGAAAAAAAAACAAACAAATAGAACAACAGGATTACTATCTGGCAACTGACGGGATGGCTGAAGCGTCAGGATGGTCTCTTTTAGGCACGGCCAACTGAAAACCACACAGAAAATCAGCAGTTAGGGTTTAACTCAAACCAGCGAGGAGAAATGTGACTCCTCTCATTGGTCCAACCGCACTGTTCCATCACCTCCTCCTGGATCGACTCCTCACCTGAGAAAAAATGAAGTGTGAAGGCGTTACGATCGCTCTGACCCTGGATTTGAACATGAACACCCTGCCACAAACGGACTCCGAGGGATTATCCTGCACGCTGCACTCAAACAGCAACTTGCTAGATGGCAAATTAAAACATTTCTTTACTTGGATCATGGAGGAGGAGGAACAGGAAACGAACACCAAGTTCCAGGAGGAGCTGCTGTTTGTACTGTTTGTATTTTTTTTTCTGCCTCTCAGGCGCAGTTAGGAGCAGTCATGCAGCCCTGCAGCAGTGGAAACACACACACACAGCACACACACAGCACACGCACCACACATTACACACACCACACACACAGTCATGCAGTGGCACAGCCGTGATTCAAACTATCAGCAGCTTCCAGCTCTCAGCAAGCGAGGCACCTGATTGGCTGAAGAGTTGCCATGATGTCATAGCTGAATGTTATAAGGACTCTTGACAGTCAGCCTGGGAGCCACATTAGAAGAAACACTCTGAGAGTGAGGGACAGGGAGAGAGAGGAAGAGGGACAGGGAGAGAGAGGCACATACAAATAGAGGGATTCAGTCAGAAAGAGACAGAGAGACAAAAATCTAAAGTAAACTGGATTTACAATGGGAACATGACACAGAGTATCTTATGAGTTGAGAACATATCCATGCTATGAGAATTATTTAATGAGACTTTGTATGGGAGCCCCGGAACAGACTTCTGCCAGAGGAGGTTAGTAACATTAGTATCTTCATGCTAACCCCTGACTTGTAAAAATAAATGCACCTCTATGGACCTAAATCAAATGAATGTGCTCACTCTCTTAGTTTTATTAAAGAAGCCTAACAAACATTTGCATTGTGCTGATATTGCATTGCAATCTAATGAACTTAAATGAGATTTAATGATTGGTTTGGACTTAAACGTGCATGTGCTCACAGACGTTTTCACCATATATATTTTCATGTATGGATATGTGTGCTTTGCATCTGTAAATAAAGCTTTGCACGTGTGTCAGAATCCCCGGGTCAGTTCTCTCTCTGCTTCTGTGAACTCAATGTTCTTTCTGCTCTTTGGTTCTTCCCTTTTTTTTTGTTTCATTCTTGCCTCTCCTTCCCTCTATTTTCCCTTTCTCTGTTATTCTCTCTTTTTCTTTCTCTCTATCACTCTCTCTCTCTCTCTCTCTCTATCTCTCTCTCCTTCTCTCTTTCTCTCTCTCTCTCTCTTTCTCTCTCTCTCTTTCTCTCTCTCTCTCTCTCTCTCTCTCTCTCTCTCTTTCTCTCTCTCTCTTTCTCTCTCTCTCTCTCTCTCTCTCAAACTCTCATCTTCCTTCTCTATCTCTCCTTCATTCTCGGTGCTTTACTGTCCACATCTGCAGATCATGGGAAGTCCAACCCCCGCCATGTTCCGCAACAACGTGACGGCGGAGGTGAACGTCTCGGGGTCGGGGCCGGGCCAGGCTGGGGACGAGGCCGGCTACAGCGAGGTGCAGATGGTCCTGCTGGGCATCGTCATGGCCGTGCTGGTGCTGGGGATTGTGTTCGGCAACATCCTGGTCATCACGGCCATCGCCCGCTTCCAGAGGCTCCAGAATGTCACCAACTGCTTCATCACGTCGCTGGCCTGCGCCGACCTGGTCATGGGACTCGTCGTGGTCCCTTTCGGCGCCTGTTACATCATCCTCAACACCTGGCACTTTGGGAGCTTCTGGTGCGAGTTCTGGACGGCGACGGATGTGCTCTGCGTCACGGCCAGCATCGAGACGCTCTGCGTGATCGCTCTGGACCGCTACCTGGCCATTACCTCTCCTTTCCGGTACCAGTCGCTGCTGACCAAGTGCAAGGCCCGGGTGGTGGTTCTGCTGGTGTGGGTGATCGCCGGGCTCATCTCCTTCCTGCCCATCCACATGAAGTGGTGGATCTCGGACGACGACAAGGCCAAGCAGTGCATCCAGAACAGCAACTGCTGCGAGTTCAACACCAACACGGCCTACGCCATCACCTCCTCCATCGTGTCCTTCTATATCCCTCTGGTCGTCATGGTGTTCGTCTACAGCCGCGTCTTCCAGGAAGCCAAGCGGCAACTCCGCAAGATCGACCGCAGCGAGGGACGCTTCCACAACAACAACGCCGCCGGGGGGGCGCCGGAGAGCAACGACAACCGGGGTACCAAAAAGGTCAAGTTCTGCCTGAAGGAGCACAAGGCCCTGAAGACCCTGGGCATCATCATGGGGATCTTCACCCTGTGCTGGCTGCCCTTCTTCCTGCTCAACGTGGTGGTGGCCATCTGGAAGGTGGAGGGCATCGACCTGACCTTCCGCATCCTAAACTGGATCGGCTACGCCAACTCCGCCTTCAACCCTCTCATCTACTGCCGGAGCCCCGAGTTCCGCTACGCCTTTAAGGAGATCCTGTGCTTCAAACGGAGCCGTTTCCCCAACCTGGGACCCAACAATGGATATGTATACAGCGGGCACAGCTGGCAGAGCGAACAGCAGGGTAGGAGTAAGGGGAGCTCGGACGACAGCGACCCCGCCGAGGGGAGTCTTGGGAAGGGGGAGAGGAGCTGCGAGAGGGTGCTGACGGACAGAGCCACCGACCCCAACGGGAACTGCAGCAAGGGTCTAACCACGGTTCTTTAACCTTCCGCCCGCTGGAACCCACAAGGACTATTTACACTTTCACCATACCAGAGGGACTACCTAAGCACTTGTTGTTTTTCTTTTCCTCTTGAGTGGAAGGTAAGACTGGTGGACAAGGTCAAGAGTGGGGTTTATGGTAGGTGGGCGGAGCTAGAGAAATGGGTGGGGAGGGGGGGTGGGGTGGTTACGTAATCCAAGTTGACAGGTAGACCATATTTGATCGTGTGTTTTTTTTGTTTGTTTTGTTTGTTCGTCTGTTTTGTATACACAGAGAGTGATTCTGTAAATTTTTCCATCTACCTCAGCGTATGGTTTATTTTTCTTATCATTTCTGCACATGTGTCATGGTGATTCACTGGCCAAAGCCATCGCGCTGGGCCGAGGCAGTCTTTATCATTAGTTAAAGGGTGGGCTCTACTCCCTAACCTTAAAGAGCGTGGGAGAGATGTACACAAGGAAAAAACTCTGAACCTGGTTGGTAGACTCTCTCTCTCAACTGTCAACAGAAGACTAACATTCCCACAGCAACGGCAGAATGCTTTGAAACGGGTGTACCTGGTTCCCCACCCCCCCCCCCCCCCTCTTGATCAAATTCTTTGCGATTTTCAATGTCTTTCTTTTATTTTCTAGTGTGAGTGAGACAAGCAGGGACAGGTGTGGTGAAACTCGTCTCTCTGCTGTGTCTGCTGAGCGCTAACGCCTCAAACCGTCGAGCGACACTCCCAACGCAGCGCTCCAATGTGTTATAACGCCGCGGAGGAGTATCCGTTGCCATCGGCTACAACAACGAGAGGCGTGTGCATTCACTGAATATTTCAAATAGTCACCGCACTTCAGCGGTGGCATTGAGGGCCGGACTGGGGCCAAAGCCCGATGAATTTGGCGATTGTTTTATCTGATAAAATATGATAAGTCAGAGCCCTTTTACTAATTGTCCACCTGGAGAGAAATCACATTACAGGTTTTGCCAGTCTGCAAAAGTATTTAATTTGGAAAGGTTAAGCTGAAGACAGCGTCTCTTTTCTTACATGTACTGTCAGGCACACAGTCTGTCATTTAAATTGCTTATGCAATTTTGAGCCTTGCTAATTTAACGGACCATTACGTTCACCGCTGATTCACTTTCATCATGTGCCCCATCAACTCTGAACATCCCCTGCCTGTACACAAGGAGCCCTGGTTGTCTCTCACAAGTCTCTCTGTAGATTAGAGCTGTCGTTGGTGCGTTCAGGCAGATGCAGTGTTTACTGAAACCAGCGTAGAGGTTTCCTTCGCTAGGGAAGAGGTTGTGGATCAACTACGGCTGAATAACAAACCGGATGAAAATAGGCCAGAGACTACAAAGTCCCTGAACAGAAGGTTCTGACCTCTGAACCCATTAAAAAGGAATGGGAAGATAGGGTCGGCTTTTCTGATTGGACCCTGGCTCTAGCTGTTGACGTTTCATAAAGGCATGGACGATAGAAGGTTCATCACATGGTTGCAGAGAGATATGTACCACCTTTTGACTTAGTTTCACCCGCTGCTTCGGTACGTATCTCTCCACACCCTCCTGCTCTCATGCTCTTAGTCTCTCCGTCGTTCTCTCTCTCCCTCTCTCTCCATCGATCTCTCAATCCTGGCTTGTTCTACTTAATGAAGTTAGTTTCCTCTACGGCTTCTCTCTTCCTCCCTCTCACCTCTCCTCCTCTTCCTCCGCTCTCCCCGTCCATCTACCTAGTAGCTCACGCTCTTCAGGAAGTCCACCTGATCTCAGTAAACCGGTAAACACAGAATCAATCCATTATCTCCGCAGTTTAGCCGCCCAATTCAACCCCGCCGCCCCCCTTTCCCCCCCAAAACCGTGGTCCTGGACAGATTTCCAGATTAGGGATTAGTCATGTTTTCCGAGCGCTGGCTGGCAGGAGGTTGGCAGGACAGAGCTGCACTGATACTTTACTCCCTGCGGTGTGGATCACATGGGGATATCCAGTATAGTTTCAGCCCCGGCCCCCTCGGCTCTCAAGAGCCTTGGTTGATAACAGGAGTGCCGATTTAGACGTGACCCAACTCACGCAGGAAGAGAGAGAGGGGCGGGGGTGGCGCTCAAACCAGGGGTGGGTTTTCAGGCGTAATTGCCTTGCCCTAGTTGGGCACTTGATCCGTAGGATGCTGAGATGGTGTTGGCCTGGGCTTTCGTGCGCATGTGGTTTCCCTTTTTGGAAACGTGCGGCGAGCTCAGCTCGTGGAAATCGGGAGCTTTTGTTCTGGTGGCGGAACCTGCACAACAGCTTCAGGCCAGCTTGCACGGCAGAGTGGGACCTATTATTTTGTTGAGATGCTGTACTGTCACTGTGCGTGTTGTTTGTTGTGTGTGTGTGTGTGTGTGTAGGCAGGTTAGTTGGGGGGGGGGGGTATTTTGTATTTTTGTATGAAGAAAAAAAACACACACACATGGGTTGATTGTCAAGTGGAATGTTATGTACGAGGTATTCGATACTACGTGTCATTATCATGCTGTAAAACCAGTAAAGGAAAAAAATGACAATGGCATGCGTAATTTCAGGGGTATGACACAAAGCCTATGTATAAAAAAAAAAGAAAAAGAAAAGAGGAATACTTGGTCTACTTCCTACCCCCAGTACTAACGCTGTGTGTTTCTCTGTGTTTGGGCCTCTGTGAGTTCCCTCACTTTTTTCTATGTGCCAAACTGACGTTGTTTCTTTCGATGTGGACGGAAGAGGTTATGAACTCTGCTTCCACACTGCTCTCTCCTGGCCGGGGCCGAGCCCTGCACCTGGGCCTGAGGGCCTTCCCTCAAGCGAGGCGGTCTCGCACCACCACCGTCAAGGAAGGTGTCAAACACCGACCCGGGAGACGATAGCGCCAGGCTCAACCATGTAGAAACGAACAAGCTGACCTAGCAACATTCCAGCCGCGGCTCGAGGGCGTGAGGAGATACGCTCCCGCCGGACTGCCATCCCTCCCACGCTCGTACACACGCTCAAACACGCACTCACTGTACATACGGCACTCCCTAGATTCATGAATCCACTCTGATGTAAATAATGTCATATGAGAAGTGGCATTTTGTGAAATGTGAATGGTGTGAACAAATTGTGCAACCACAGCGTGACGGTCGTTCGGGCGTCATGTCAGCCATGCTGACTGCCGTGCCGCCAGTGGAACTCCCAAGGTCAACGTCCATTTTACTTGAGTGTTACTTCTTGTCCAGCTGAATCCTTGTTAGAGCTTCAGTGTCTTGTATCGCACTTCTACCTATGAAATACATCATTCTTAAGAAACAGGCAGAACATTAAGAAGTAAAGCTCATTTGTGGAGTAGAAATCATCGCACTTAAAACCTGTAGAGGCTTAAGCATCAAGGCCTGAGTGAAAGTATCGTATCCGTTGAACGTTTACTATACGTTTCCTTTTCACACAGTATTTGGTCACGTTTTATTTTTATTTTTATGAAATGTCGTGAAATGTGTTGTCCTGTGGTATTTATGGAGAAAAAAAAAACAAGTGTGGTATGACATTTGTATTGGAGTAATAAATGAAGTATTTGTTGCAGGTCCTGTTCTTGTTATTTAGATTTATTTCCAGTGAGCGAGCCTCAACAACAAAGACTCCCGCCGTCAAACACACTCACAAAATACACGCTGTTAATGTAACACGCGATCGGTCAAAGGTCGGATTTTACAATGCGACGTGACGTACCAGACATAAACCATGGGGTTTCACCGTGGCATCTAAACCACGCGATGACCTTTCTCTATGTCATAACCTCGCCTCTGAATGCCTCTTTGCATATCCCCAATGCGTGATTGTGGGGCTTGTAGTCCCCGGTTTCCCAGCCTCTTTCTCCCTCACCCCCTCCCTCCCCTCCCTCCCCTCCCTCCTCTCCCTCCCGCCTCCGTCCCCTCTCCGTGGGGGTCTGAAGCCAGCTCTAATCAGCCACAATGCACGACAAGCACAGATCGCGCTGTATACGACACTCCAGCACAAACAAACACAGAGTGATTCCATCTCTACAGGACAGAGAATTTACCGCCTGCATGCAGCAGGCGCGCATCAGACCTTGGCAGCCATAGTTATTCTGGGACTCTGGGAAAAGCAGCCTCGAGCATGGGACTTGGACGGAGGGATGGAAAGGCGGAGGGATGGAGGGAGAGAGATATTCCATTCATTTTGAGACCCTGTGTCCGGGGTCTTGGGGCTCCACCTGGTCATATTTTCTTACGGATCACTGTGGGCTCTCAGAGACAGTACGGAAATGTATCGAGGTATAACAATTTCATTCATGTGTGCCTGGGGTAAAATAAGCTATTATTTTTTATTAAACTGAGGTCCCTCATGAAATAAATATCTTTGCACTCTAGTCCAGTAGAATTAACATGTTTAATGTTTTGAATGAACTGCATCTGAATGTTATTTTCTCTGAAGGTTATTTTCTCATTCAACGTCAACATCCATGTCTCTGACCGATGATGTCTGTATTTGACCACAATGCCACTTTTTTGGGTGTGTTTGTGCTTAAATTCCTACATCGTCCTCTCGATTTCCAAGACAGCCGTATAGTATTTGAGGCAAATTCATGGTGAGGTGAAGCTTTCACCTGACTCAAGGTAAGCATAGCAATCTGCCAGCCCCCCACCTTAAACGCCCCCCCTCCCCCCCCCCCCCCCCCCCCCTCAATACCATATGTCATCCCCAACCTTGGGTGTCCCATTGGCCAGCCAGCGTGTCATCCTCCTGCACGCAGTTGGGTCCCTGTGGATCACAACATGAAGTGAAAGCCTATCAAGCTGCAGCGATGCCTCCCATCCTCCCGATGAGAGACCCAGAGAGCTGGATGTCTGTGGAGCCGGCGTGGCCCCCGCTACGGCGCAGAGCCAGGCCCCATGTCGGGTCTCTCCTAATGGGAACGTTTATTTTGATAAGCCTGACCCCCCCCCCCCCCCCTCCGACCCCCTTTTTCTCCCCAGCCCCCCCCCCCCCCCCCCCCCCCCGCCCCCCCAACCCCCGTCAATTGCTGTAATTCCGCTCTCACTTTCAGCATGCTGGGCGGATTAATGAGCCCTGTTGATAATCCAATTCACGGCGTTCCAATTACCGCGCAGCGTTCTCTGATGAACTCAGGCCCCTCGCTCCCTGGCAGACCGCTGACACTGACATGAAACAAAGCGGGGCCCCTCCGCCGCTGTAAACCAGTCTATTGGATTGCGGGGAAGCGATGACAAACGCTGCGGCCGTGCCTGGAGACGTCCTGCCTGGGAGTGGATCCACTTTGGGGGGGCTGCTCTCCTGCGGTCCTGGGGCTCTGAGCCTCTACCTCCATGCCCTGTTGGCTGTCTGCTCTCTCCCTCTGCCTCCAGAGCTTTTCTACCTTAAGGTGCGGCGACCAACAAAGCTCTTTGTGTGTGTGTGTGTGCCTAAGTGAGTTTCAATCAGCCGTGTGTAAGTGTGTTATGTGTGAAATGCATGCATGTGTGTGTGTGTGTGTGTGTGTGTGCGTTCAGCAGTCAGGAATGATGGTGCACAACGCCAGTGATGCTAATCACCATCCTCGCAGGGCCCACAAGCCTTTCTATACGTGCCAGTGTACTCAGCAGGCTCAGCAGGGCCTCAGAGGCCCCAGCTAAGGCCCCCGAGGCACCACGCTGTCTGTGGGGCCAAACGCACTCCCCTATGATCTCACCGCTTTGCTCGCGTGACGCGTGCGTGCGCGTGACGTGAATGCGTGTTGTACCCCCCCCCCCCCCCCCCCCCCCCCGTTGAAAAACGAGCTGTTCCCGGCCTCCAAGGTCAAAAACTGCGAAACCCCAGAAGAGGATTTTTTTTTATTCTGCAGCCAAAGCCAAGAAAAATACTGTAAAAGTGCCTCCTAAAACACATCCTGGGGTCGTCACGGCAACGCGGGGAAGCTCATTCCCACGTCTGCTACTTTGGTCATATCATAACAGTGTTCTCGAAGGGTTCTTGTTCTTCTGCTTACTTCCCACTCTTCATTGTGTCAAATGCTTAGGGACGTCAGATTTATGCCGAACACTTCCGTTTGAGTTACAGGGTGGTACAGATGGGTTTCGACCCCACACATACTCCAGTTGAATTTCAAGAGGCCAAGGCCTCTCTGAAAGGAATCGGTCAAACTGAAATTTGGTTTGACGTCCGTCTGCTTCGAGGAGGATCAGGGACTCGGCTTGTCAACAACCAGAGCAAGAGGAGGAAAAGATGCACCCCTGCACTTAGACCGCAGCCACGCACACGCTAGCGCACGCAGAACACGCGCTCTCGCACGCGCCCACTTTTCCCGCCCACCCCCGCTCCGCCTCGTCCTCTGTGTTCCTCTCTCAGGTTAATGATTTTGCCATTACGTGCAATTCACTGTCTTGTTACTCTCTGTGAGAACACTGCATGCCAGATGATGACCTCTTTCTGTCTCTGCCCCCCCCCACCCCCCCTTCACCCCCCCCCCCACCTCTCTCTCCCCCTCATCTTCTCCGACTGGAACTACTCAGAAGGACTGATTGTTTTTGACGCTGCGCATGCCGCCAATCACGCTCAAGTCCCGATCGCGATGTTGCCAACGCGAGAGGAGGGGGCGTTCGTTTTTAAAGTGACCCACCTGCGTTTCTCTGTGTGTGTGTTCACGAGTGTGTGTGTGTGTGTGTGTGTGTGTGTGTGAAGACTGCCTCCAGCCCTAATGGATAATGTGTTTACCAGTCAGCAGTGTCAGGGATAACCAGCCACAGAGAGAGATTCAATAATAAATGAGTTCTACTTACTATTCTCCTCTTTGTCATCTGGACTGTGTGCAGACCAGCCAAGTCACTCTCTCCTTCCTTTCCTTCCCTCATTCACGCTCATCTTTTCTCATATTTCTCATCTTTCTTTCTTTCTCTCTTTTTTTTCTTTCCTTGTGTCTTTCTTTCTTTCTTTCTCTCTCTGTCTCTATCCCTCTTTCTCTTTGTCTCTTCTCTCTCCTCATTGTTTTGTCTGTATTCACTTCCATCACTGACTTTTTGATTTTACTCCTTTTGTCATCTCCCTCCCCCCTCACATTTAGTGCTTGGTTCTGAGTTACAAGTTGAATGTGAGATCTTTTTTCTGTATTGGTCCAGATAAACACATCCTTGACTTCACAAAAGTATGAAAAACAAGCCACAACAGTAAACTTGGCCCTTCCAGCACTCCCTTGAAGTGTGGAATCTGAACATTGAGTATGTGCGCGCTCATACGCGTGATTCGTGCGCGTTTGTGAGCGTGAGGGAAAGTGTTTTTGTGGAAGAGAGCTAGACGGTGACTGCCATCGGAGAAGACTCGTTCTAAGAGTCCTGTTCTTCCTGTCATTACCGCCAGTGTGACACTGTCAAGATCTGTACCTCCAGGACACTGCCTCTCTCTCTCTCTCTCTCTCTCTCTTTCTGTCCCTCTCTCTCTCTCCCCCCCCCCTCCCGTTTCTCCCCCTCTCTCTGTTTATCCCTCACAAAAACAGTTGCCTTTAACAAGCTTACACAATTGACTAATCAGGAGTCCACGATTCAGCTCCGCAGCCCTGGAGACTAAGGCCTAATAAGGAGTCGGGAACACAGACGAACAAAGGACACTGTGTGAAGAGAGGACCTCAACGTACGTAACGTGACTCAGGACATGAAGATGCTGGTCCATTCTCTAGCGGGTGAGCGGATGTGTCATTAATGAAATATTCCCCATTGATTCGTGTTTTTTTTTTCTTTCTGTTTAATGTCAGACTGGACTAAAAGCCTGGCTCTTATTCAGGGAGCACAGCGCGTCAAATGGAAGACAGGCGTCGGGATTCTGAACACGTTGCCGGCCCGCTGCAACAGACTTGCCATGGGTAATGCTTATGAGGGATCCTATTTTCTGACCAGTCAGAAAACATTAAGCTTCTTCTTTTCTTTCCTTTCTGAGGGTATATGTGGTCACTGGACACACTCCATTTAGCATGACATACTCAACATGGTTTCTCTGGCAGATTATAAGGAAAGCAATGCCCAAAAATAGGCAACAAAAAAATTGCGCAAGTTATTGTTGTCGGTGCTATGGTAACAGGCTGATTCGCTTGTCAGTGCCTTGTGTCTCGTATATCATGCTGTCAATCTGGCTGACAGCCGTGTACGACGGGACACTTCATCGGCGACAACGTTCGCAATCCGCACGCCGTCGGATGTCGATGACGCGGGCAGGAGACGAGAGGGGGTAAGAAGAGGTCAAGTGGAGGAGATTGACAGGAACACCTGCGTTCAATTAGGACGTACTCACCCAGGATATAGATAAAAGAATGGAGATCAGATCGGAGACAAAGGGGAACAAAGGTCATCGACGATCCCTGATGGGGCTGATCTGTGTAAATATTGAGATGGAGAATGAGAGAGAGACAGAGAGAGAGAGAGAGAGAGAGAGAGAGAGAGAGAGAGAGAGAGAGAAAGAGGGGGGGGAGGGAGAGAAAGAGTGAATGGGTGGGGGATAAAGAGTGAGCGGGTGAGCGAGAGAGAGAGAGAGAGTGAGTGAGAGAGATATAGTGAGGGAGAGAGGGAGAGTGAGGGAGGGAGGCAGAGGGAGAGAAAGAGAGATACGGAAAACAAAAACTAAAGAAGGAGAGGCAGAGAGAAAGAAAGAAAGAGCATCGATCACTAGGACTTTTCCTGAGCCTTTCATCAGCATGATGACTTACCAGAACTGGGCAAAGCGAGCAGATGGACCCGAAGCTTCAAACACATCATCTGTCCCGGGTCATCATAATAAACAGACCTGCTGGAGGACCAGGCTGATGTCATGACAGACCTGTCATAACCAAATACGGATGTTTAACCAATGGAGAGGCTGTATTTGCCTTGGCTGTGGTCTGGGTGAGGAGTGTGTGGGTCACCCAGGGCTGTTTCTTCAGCCAGAGCGAGGAGTCTTCCAGCGCTACGCTGCTCCAGAGCTGGCAGGCTTGGATGCAGCTTTAGGAAACTGGAGCAGGGTCAAAGGTCATGTAATGGTACACACACACACACACAGAATGTCGGGATCTGTCAAAGATAAGATGTACAAACGCACCGCTGTCAGTCAGTCTTTCCGACTGGTGAGTTTGCCTGTCACTTTCTGTATGCCTGTATGTCTACGTATGTGTGTGAGAGAGAGAAAGATAGAGAATGTGTGTGTGTGTGTGTGTGTGTGTGTGTGTGTGTGTGTGTGTGTGTGTGTGTGTGCGTGTGTGTGTGTGTGTGGCTAGTGGGATTACCCACTTCATTTACTTTGACAGCGAAGGACAATGGCCCATAAGCAGATGACAGAATGTGGAGAAGTTTTCAGGTTCCAGGGTCCAGAATGGGGGTGCAGCCATGAATGTAGTGATAAATTGATAGAGATATGAGAGAATGAACAAATGGATGGATGGATGGATGAAGAAGAGAACAGAGAACAAACTAAATGTCCAGTACCCTGGATTCTCATTCCCAGGAACCAAAACTAGAAGGAAAAGCAAGCTGTGACCAATGAGTTACAGTCCATTATGCCCCTAATGTGATTTTAAATCCAATGTTTTTCATTAAGACAATGTGGGTGAATTTAATCTAATCTGACTCCATGACCGCTAATACATTTCACATGCTGAACAATACTTTATTTGAGCCAGAGGCTTCTCTAAATAGCAAACGCGGGAGAGAATTTGTAAGTAAAGCTCTGTAGATTTGTCAGGATGGAAAGATCGTGCGTGTGCGTCTGTGCAATGTGTTTGGGGCGTCCAGTGAGCGATCCCTCCCTGCCTCTATACGTCTTCCCCCCGGTCCCATCCACCTTCTTCCACTTCCGGACAGCTGTGACATGGAGTGAGCTCAGACAGCAGTCAGGGCTGAAGCCAGGAGGGTTTCTGGGAGTGCATCCCAGGAACGGCCCTCTTCCACCATCCAAGCATTGAACTCCCCTCACACCAGTTCTTCGCTGTCCGTGGAGCTGCTGCTTACATGAATCGTTCCCTCCCCTCCGCTCTCTCTCCATGCTGGCCACGTCCTCCAACGCTCCCGACAGAAAACAAACCTTCTAAAGAGGCTTTTTTCGCATGCGGCGAGGCAAAAACTATTTAGAGGAACGCACCGTCCTTAACCTCCAGCAAAGCTCCACCTGCGAATAGATGGAGGTGGTTGGCTGGCGTATCAACAAGTCGCCCTGGAGATGACCGCCCCGGAGATCCCGTTGTCAAGGTGATGATAAAGATAGAGGCTATTTTCCTTCCTTTCTTTCTGTCTTTTTTTCCGTTACGAAGCCGCAAGCGTAAATGGGATGTGTGGGCAGATCGACACAAATTGACCGTCTGCAGGGAGCGCTTGAAAAGAGGGTAAAAATGGTTTCGATTTCCAAACCGCGAGCGTGCAGGTGTGGTTGGAGAGAGAGAACGAGCTGGGATGGTGTGTCGCTGTTAGGGGCCGCCGCAGTGCCAACTGAACTCCCGGCCTCGCCGGGCGGCTAACCTCCACACACCCTGAACCCAGGGCAGTCGTGCTGCCCTGCGTCCGCAGACGCGCACCGCGTGCGGGGAGTGGATGTTCCCCTGCCGCAGCCAAACAGATGTCTGATGCTCTCTTCTGACAACCGCATGAGCCGTTACCGAGCTACGGCAAGGCCAAACTTTCTGCAAAGCAACAATAACAAGGGTTGTTTACTTGTCTGAATATAGAGAGGGAATTTGGACAAACAGGTACAACGTTCAGCCAATCGAGAGCCATTATGGGGCAATGCCAATCAAGATTATTATGGGGCACTTTAAGACCATTCCCTCCCATTTTTGCAAGTCCTCTAGAAATCGAAGTCGTCCATTTTCCTTTTTGTGTGTGGTCGAGCGCGAAAACTCATTTCAGTTGCGTTCACTGGGGTTTAAGTGGGAGAGGGGTGCTGTGATGGAAGGAATCAGGGATGGTATGTCTTTTAAGAACTTTCTTTGGCTCATTGGTGGCCTCAGCCAACCTGTATGTTGTGGTCTGCTGGAGCAGCACTTAGAGGGAAAGGAAGAAGCTGGACAAGGTCATCAAGGAGTCCAGCTCAGTCCTGGCCTGTCCTCTGGACTCAGGGAGTGGGGGACAGGCAGGTCCTGGGTCCCTATGCTGGACCAAGTGTTGCATCCCCTGCAGGACTCACTGTCCGCTCTGGAGAGCAGCTTCAGCAATAGGCTGATTCACCCTCGATGTGTGAAGGAGAGATTTCTCAGGTCCTTCCTTCCTGCTGCTGTCAGATTGTTGCTAACACTGCTGCTGAACCAAGGCCATAATCACTTTTATGTGCAATATTTATGCCATTACGTGCAATATTTCTTTTTTATGTGCAGTAACTTGGCTGTATGTCAGTCAGTATTTATTCATAGCAACAGCCACAACACTTATTTTATATATTATGTTACTATTTTATACTTATCTTATCCTTATCTTCATATTTTATAGCAGTGATCCCCAACCCTGGTCCTCAGGGCCCACTGGCCTGCATGTTTTAGATGTTTCTCCCCTCCCACACACCTGATTCTAATGCATGTTCATTACAAGGATTCTTCAGAGCTAGATAACGACCTATTCGTTTAAATCAGGTGTGTTGGAGCAGGGAAACATCTAAAACATGCAGGAAACACATGTGCGGCTACACTGTTTTATAGGATTCCCTGTAGCTTGTATATTTATTATTTGGTATTTTTATATATCTTTTTTTTAAGTAACACATGGAGGTGAAAGCTTTGTGGACGAGGTGGTCCTGGGTCCAGAAAAGCTCCGTAGAGGCCGATCCATCTGGGCCAAGTCCTCAGGTTATTATTGGGAATCAAACTCTCTTCTCTCACTCTCTCTGTCTCTCTTGGTCTCTGTATTACCTGCTTACACACACACGCAAACACACATACGCTGCTCTCTCACCTTTAGCCTTTCTTTCCTCGGCCTCACTTTCGTATTCAGCCTCTTTTTTCCCGTCCTCTCTCTCACTGTCTGCCTTGTTTGCACGCTGTCTTTCATTTTCTCTCTCTTTGTTTCTTATGACTGACTGCAGCAGCTGAGTCTCATGTTGTTGTGCGAGACTGTTGGGTCATGCTGCCCCCCACTGGCAGCTCTAGGTAACTTCATCTCAAACTCTGATGGAAGATCCTTAATATACAGTAACATACCAAGAGATAATGAACAAATGTAGTGAGAGAGTTATTGACTGGTGGATAATATTGTATTTTAAGTCATTTTATTGAATTACAAAAGCTTATTTACAAAAAAGTATTTTACAAATAGGGTGTTCTCTGTAATATACAGACCGTATATAGAAAAGCTTGTTCGTATAACAACCTCAACAACATTTGTGTATTTATTTTCTTCGTTTTTTTTGTTCTGTGATGTAAAACGCCCTCAGAAAGCGCTCCGTGTTCAGTTCCATCTCCACATAATGTACCCTGTCACGCGTGTGTGTGGTTATTACCCACAATGCACTCCCAGGTTGCTCCAGCCGTGTCTGTCTTGTGGTTGACATGTCTGTTACTTAGTCTGACTCACCTGCTTCCACCTCTGCCTGGTCCAGGTCTGGACGCTCATCGTTCATATCCTCGGTGGGATCCGAGTGTCTCGACTTGAGTTCAGAATCTTCCGGTTCAGTGGAGTGTTCAGCTGCGCTCCCTGCCTCTCTCTCAGGGGCACTTCCAGGGTTCTGTCCGCGTTCTCTCTCCGCGTCGGCCCCTGCGCGGTTCTCCTCGCGTCGTGTTCCTGGTTCTGGGTCGGGGTGGAGGTCGTCCGGGTGTTCCGCTGCTGTCTCTTTGTCCGCGTCTGACCTGCCGTTCCGCTCGCGCTCGCTTCCGGAGTCTTCTCCCGCGCGGTTCTCCGTGCGCTCCGTCTCCGCGCCGGCGTGATCGTTCTCCCGCTTCCGTCCTGCGTCGACGTCTGTTTCCTCCGCGTGCCCGGCCTCTGGGGAACGCCTCCCCGCGTCGCCCGTCTCCGTGTCCTCCACCCCCTCCTCTACCCTCCCCTCGCCCCCCTCTCTGCTCTCGGAGTCCCCCTGTCCAGACAGCTGTCTCCTCAGGCTCCGGGCTTGCCCCCTGTAGGCCTGGCAGAGCTGGGCATCCGGCATGTGGTTGGCATAGATCTCTGCCAGCTTCATGCAGATCACGTACAGAGCCTGCGGGCTGTCCTGGTCCTCCAGAGCAGCGGCCAGCGCGAGCTGGAAATACCCCACTGCGTCATGAGCATCCTGGGGGAGGAGAGAGAGAGAGAGGGGGGTGGCGGAGGTCGGAGATTAACAACGCATGTATTGAGTTATGACTTTCTGACGCTCCTCTGACGCTCTAAAGGGAGCTTGGCATATCCAAAGTGTGTGTGTCTGTGTGTTTCTGTATGTACACACACACACACTTCTCTGACGTCAAACTGTGAGCACGCACATAGCGAAACCGCTATTTGTGGATACGGTGGATTTATTTGTTTTTACCTTGAGCTTGTACATGGTGAGTTCTCCCAGCCTGGAGTAGAGCTTGGTGTAGTAGCGTGCCTCCCTGGGGTGCTGCAGGATGGGGGGGCAGAGAGACAGGGACTTGAGGTAGTAGTTCTCCGCCAGCTCGTACTGCTGGAGGGCGTAGTGGGCTGAGGCCAGGCGGTGGTAGGCTGCCCGCTCGTTCACACGCACACCTGCAGAGTGAAGGGAGGGTTAAGGTCAGTCATAAACGAAGGGCAGATTACTGTTGAAGTTCCGAGGATCATCTACGTGAGGATTATCTTCTCCTCCTCACCCTCCTCCACAAACTCCTCCCCACCATCCTCCTCCTCCCCCTCCTTCTCCTCCACCTCTTCCCCACCATCCTCCTCCTCCCCAACCTCCTCCTCCTCTCCAAACTTCACCCCACCATCCTCCTCCCCCTCCTTCTCCCCCACCTCTTCCCCACCATCCTCCTCCTCCCCAACCTCCTCCTCCTCTCCAACCTTCACCCCACCATCTTCCTCCTCCTCCTTCTCCCCCACCTCTTCCCCACCATCCTCCTCCTCCCCAACCTCCTCCTCCTCTCCAACCTTCACCCCACCATCTTCCTCCTCCTCCTTCTCCCCCACCTCTTCCCCCACCATCCTCCTCCTCCCCAACCTCCTCTTCCTCTCCAACCTCCACCCCACCATCCTCCTCCTCCTCCCCAACCTCCTCCCCACCATCCTCCTCCTCCCCACCATCCTCCTCCTCCCCACCATTCTCCCCCTCCTGCTCCCCCACCTCCTCCTGGTCGTACCTGTGTGAGCGCTGACCTCCACAGCCAGGACAGCGTACTGCAGGGCCTCCTCATGCTCCCCCTGATGGCTGAGCAGCTCCGTCAGCTTACTCAGCAGACGGAACTCTGACTGGACGTCCCTGACGCTCCTGGCAAACGGCAGACTGCCATCCTGACACACAACGCACACAGGCGCACACCCACACAAACACACACAAACACACACAACAGGAAACCATGTAAACATGCGGCTGGAAGTAGCCTTCCATTGATTCGCGAACAGAGAGAAAATGAGATAGATTACGACTTCATCGATGCCAAATTGAGGCACCCGGAAGCTTTTATGACACAGATAAAAAAGAACTTAAAAGAACAGCCACACTATAGGACGAAGACACACAGCATTAAAGTTATAGCAGCATAAAGCAATCCCATTGCCCATTACAATATGAGAGCGGCGGTCCAGCTGTTCCCCCGTGTTACCCTGTAGAAGGGCAGAGAAGCCATCCTGTTCCTGTGGCCTTTGAAGAACACATCTCCGGCCTCCTCGTAGATGCTCATGGCGAAGTGAGGGTCGTTCATCCTCAGCGCTGTCTTCACCGCCGCCTGTCAACCAATCATCACCCAGCATTCAAATCCACAGTCAACGTGTAACCTTTGTTTTTGTAAGCGAAAGCTTTGTTTATTGTCAAAGAGGTAAAGATCACGCTGATTGTGATTGTCCCATGAAGGCCCGCAGAGATAAGGATTGTTTGATGACATAAGCACGTTGTTTTGCAGGGTAGGTATGGTGCCCCAGCCCCGCCCCTCACTTGCAGGTACATATCAGCCAGCCCCGCCCCTTACCTGCAGGTACATGTCGGCCAGCTCGTCCTCGTGGATCAGGTAGTAGATGCGTCCCACCTGGAGCCAGGTTTCAGACTCCTCCTCCCTCTTCCCCAGGTCGATGGAGATGCGCAGGCTCTGCTTGGAGCAGTCCAGGGACTTCCGAGACGACCTGCGGTCACATGTGGACACACGTCAGGGGGTCCAGGCTCCAGGAACCACACAGGGGGTGGGGGGTGGGGACGGATTGGGACTGAGAGATTGAAAAACAGAGAGACAGACAGAGGGATGGAGGGATGATGAGAGACAGAGACAGACAGGCAGAGAGAGAGAGAGAGAGAGAGAAAGTGAGACAGACAGGCAGAGAGAGAGAGAGAGAGAGAGAGAGAGAGAAAGTGAGACAGAGAGAGAGACAGAGAGACAGAAAGAGAGACAGAGAGAGAGACAGAGAGAGAGAGGTGACTGACTTCTCAGTGTTGAGCGAGAGGTACAGGCTGCTGAGGATCTCCAGGTACTCCCCCTCCAGCCTCTTGTCCTTCAGCTCCCTGGACACGCTCACACAGTGCTCGTAGTAGATGATGCTCTGGCCGTACAGCAGCAGGTCAGCATACAGCCGACTCAGCGTCTTGGACACCACCATCTGACCTTCACCAGATGGGAGGGACATGGTCAAACAGAGGACATCCTGGAGCATATATGTTTTTACATACATACATACTTACATACATGTTATTTTATGGCTCTTTACAATAAGTGACTAAAACTGTACTCTAAACTTTACTCTAAAGCACTAAGTATTTTTTATTGGCAGATCACTTCATCCACAGTTCCATAGAGGTGGGAATTTGAACTAATTTGAGCTTTTATCAAATTCCCTTCCTCTCTACCCATACCAGTTCCACTGTAGCGTTCTGAAGCTGTGCAGTCTAAACTAATGAGCCAAAGCGAATGAACCAAACTCCAAGCTCACTGTGCAGGTTCTTAGCTTGGAGGGCGATGAGGAGGCCCATCTCATAGCACAGCCGGACGTGCTGGCTCCGCCCCCTGTCCTTGTAGCTCCGCCCCAGCCACAGGTAGGTCTGCACGTGCTCCTCGTCCGTAGGGCTCTCCCAGATCTCCAGGAACAGACTCAGGGACCTGCAGCACACACACTGTCATGGTCTGGTTCAGGGTCAGGATCATGGTCAGGGTTAGGGTCACGGGTGGGGTCACGGGTGGGGTCGTGGTCAGGGTTAGGGTCATGGGTGGGGTCGTGGTCAGGGTCGTGGTCAGGGTCATGGTCAGGGTTAGGGTCATAGGTGAGGTCATGGTCATGGTCAGGGTTAAGTTTATGGGTGGGGTCATGGTCAGGGTTAGGGTCATGGGTGGAGTTGTGGTCAGGGTTAGGGTGGGTCCATGGTCAGGGTTGTAGTCAGGGTTAGGGTCATAGGTGGGGTCATGGTCGAGGTCAGAGGTGAGGTCATGGTCAGGGTTAAAGTCATAGGTGGGGTCATGGTCAGAGGTGGGGGTTCATGGACAGGGTCAGGGTTCAGGTCATTGTCAGGATCAGGGTTAAGCATGTGGTTACGTGTCCAGGGTACAAATGACCAGACCTGACGAGGAAGCGCTCTGCCACAGTGGGAGCGCCCGCCCCCAGGGCCAGGCACCCCAGGTTGGCCAGGGCCAGGGCCTGGTTCCTCTGGTTCCCACTCTCCTGGGAGATCCGCAGGGCGCAGTGGAGGTGGTGGCCGGCCTCGCGGACGCAACCCTGCCTCCTCAGACACAGAGCCAGCAGGTTGTGGATCACACCCCTCTGGGTGGGGCTGTCCGTGCCCTGCAGAGACAACAACAGCAGGGAGTAAAGTGATGGAATGAAGGGACTGATGGATGGATGGGTGGATGGTAGGTGATGTGGATGTATTCAGAGATTACCCATCACTGGGTATCAGTGATCAACGGTGTTCCATAATGTGTTCACAGAGCAATTAACAAAAAGTCTTCAAAGCTGGTGGAAGTATACACATCGTGTTTTAAATCTCTACCACCTTATGGAAAGATATAAGTGTTGTAGTGTCCCCACAGTACCTGCAGGGAGAGCAACAGGGGCTGCAGGGTGCGGAGGCCTCCCTCTGGTCTCCCCGTCATCACCAGCAGCCAACCCAGCAGCACGGAGGCCTGGAAGCCCTCCTCCTCGTTGATGGAGACCCCAGCCTCCACAGCCTGCTGGGCACAGGGCAGAGCCCGCTCCAGAGCCCCGTACTGCTGGTAGACGCAGGCCAGGCCCAGGCACAAGTCCCTCTGGGTCTTCAGGTCTGAGCCCTGCTCGGCCAGAGTCAGAGCCTGCTGGAGGTACACCACGATCTGGGCCGGCAGGAGGGACGTTCCCTCCCTCCAGCGCGGGTTGAGCCGCACCGAGTTCCTGACGAACAGCTGGATGCGTTGGAAGGCTTCCTGGAGAGAGTGGTCCTGCCTGGTGTCCAGGCTGAGCGAGGCCAGGGCCAGGTAGGGCATGTACTTGCGGTGGTAGAGGCGGCAGAGGAGCCAATTGAGGTCCAGGGGGGCGATGGAGCGTCCCTCCTCCACCGAGAGGGTGACGGTGAGGAACTGCAGGCGCTCCACGAAGGCCAGGGCGTCCTCGCTCTTCCCCAGGAGCAGGAAGAGGCTGGATGTCAGGTAGCAAACCCGCGCCTCCAGGTGCTTGTCCCCCTCCACCACCGCCCTCCGCAGCAGCAGGCAGAGCAGCTCGAACTCGTCCAGGGAGGTGAAGCTGTGGCTGGGGAGGCAGAGCAGCAGGGCGCTGGCCCTCTCCAGGGTGTGGGCCAGCTTGTCTGCGATGCGCTGCTTCAGGTAGACGGAGGTCAGGTTGGTGTACAAAGCGATGAGGAGCGGCAGGTCAGAGAAGCCATCCACGCACACATTCAGAGACTCCTCGTAGTACACACGGGCCTGGCATGACAAAACACACCGGGAAAACACACGTCAAAGAGAAACCAGCAAGCATTTGGATGGAAACCTCATCCTTGATGACCCTAGTATGTGTTACGTGTGAGAATGAGTTCCTCTCGACCTGGGAGTACTTGAGCTTCTTGGCGCTGAGCCTGCCCAGGAGGAAACATGCCCGCCGGTGTGCCCAGTGCATCCCTGCCCGCTTGGCAGCCTCCCTGGCACCCTCCAGGTGAGCCAGGAGGTCCTCCTCGCTCTGCCCTCCGAACGTCTCCCACAGGAAGGAGCAGTGGAGGTCATACAGCGGCAGGAAGCTCTCCTGGAGGAGGGATGGAAGGCAGGAACGGGGAGGAATACGTGGATGAGACCAGATACTAACGGTTGCATGGATGGTAGGTTGTATGGATGGATGTATAGAGGAATGGATGGATGGATTCTTTTTTTTACACGGTTGAACTCTGACCTGGAAGTGACTGTGGTTCAGCAGGGTCAGCGTGGGGTCACAGAGCTCGCCCTCGTCCCCCTCCCAGCTGACGTCCTCCAGGAAGAGCGGAGGGTTGTCTTGAAACACGTCCAGCTCCCTGAAGGTGTCGTCCAGACTGAAGGACAGCAGCTCGCCGTCGCGGCCCAGCGGGTTCGGGGACTGATGGAGGGACGGGCGGGGGGAGGGCTGAGAGACAGAGGCCCGTGGGGAGGAGTGGTAGGGGGGTGTGCCCCCACTCCTCTCTGAGATGAGGCTCTGGCGAGTGCTGGTGGGGGTCTTGGGGTCTGGAGATAAGCATGACAGAGATGAAGCCTCTCTCATGTAGGTTCCACTGGTAGTGACCATCTTGGCCACTATGACTGGCCATTACTACTTGACTATTGGGGACAGACATACCTTGTTTTGGTTGGTTCCGGATGTAGGTAAAGTCTGATTCATCCAACCTATCTGAAAAATATTTTTTTAATAAAACAGGCCAAGTCTTATTTTTCTCACGCTCCATACAATTTAATAAGACTGTGTCAACACACAGGAAACACACAAGATGTGAAAGAATTGAAGAAGAGTGTTGTGTTTGCGGTACCCAGCCGGTAGACAGTGCTGATGTCTGAGGAGAAGAGTCTGTCCAGCAGGCTCCTGTCCGTCAGGCTGGGCTCCACGCTGAAGGGGTTCACCAAGGCCAGGCCTGCCCTCTCCTCCTCCGTCAGAAACACCAATTGTCCATCTCTGTCGGAGTCACACAAAGGGAGCATTATCACCCATGTGACTCTCATTTCAGAGTCGTCAGCTCACGCTCATGCACGGACGCGGGCCAACGAATGCACACACACACACACACACACACACACATTACATGTACACTCACACGCACACATTCCTTTACACACACACTGGCCCAACCCCTGTCCTTCGCTGTCGCTCACAAATAAAGAGAATCCTGTAGAGGTCAGCAAAACTGATAAACATCACATCAGAGTACAGAACATATTTCCTGTAATAGACAGCTAAAGGGGCATAAACAAGTTTCATAACAGGCCTAGTCAATGACGTCATCGCTAAACTATATTAATGACTGTATTAATGTATACTGCAGTGCATACACCATAGATCTTGAGGGAAACCTTGCGTCTTGTGACTTTGACGTTTGACTTGGTGAGATCGGAAGGAGAATCCCATTCATCAAGTGCAACCCAAACACAGGGTAACCTAATCCACACACACACACACACACACAGGCTGCGTGCACGCACACACGAGCACGCTCAGACTCCTCCCTCCTCACAGCGGTTTGGTGTCCAGAGGCTGGACGTGGGCCTGACGCACGAAGCCCGAGCGTCCGGTGGAGGTGTTGGTTCCCACGAACATGTCCAGCCCCCTGAGCAGGAGACCCTGGACCTCCACCCTGTCCCCCCGGCTCAGCTGCAGGTCCTCCCCGCACACAGGACTGTGGTCCTCCACCGCCACACACACACCTGTCACTGGACACACACACATGACACACGCATGCGGTGTTGGACAGAAGCACACAACTGCAGCGGGAGACTGAATTGCAGAAGCTATATTATACGAAGTGCCGAGCTCTTGAATATTTCATGGTGGGTTGTGATTCGTTCAGCCATTGGTATGTGGATGCCTACAAACACCATCTCATACACAATTCTAACACTATCCTAACAATTTTTGTATTGATCCAACAATAATAGATTGGGTTTATTTGTATGCTAGTTTAGCCTAAATAACGAATTAACTCAAATAAAGCAGATTTACTTACCTACAGGATGGGGGAACTGTCCTCTGTCGCTTGCCGAGCCACCAGCACAGCCAGGGAACTTCCTCAGGAACCACCTTCACAAACAGGAAGTACATTTCACACACCACGCCAACTAAAAGCTACAAAATGGCCACGCCGCTGACCCCAAACAAGGTCAAAGGTCAGTGACATGAATTAATAATGACTTCACAAACTGAAAAATACTGTAAACATCTGACTTTTGTTCCTGTTTAGCCTTCATGTTGGGTCTCGGCTAACCACAGTACCGCAACAATGTCCTCGAAACAGAGACGAATTGCAAGGCGTCCGTGATTGGCTCAACCTTGCCACATGCCATGGCTGACATTCCATGTGTGCTTGTGTGAGGAGCGGAGAGACTCACTGGTAGAAGGGATATGGCAGAGGCTGCATGGCGCTGACCGGCACCAGACCGTGACGTCCGTTGGGGAGCATCGTCCCCTCCCACATGCTGTCCTGCCCCGTGTCTCTCACCATCAGGAGGTCGTTCTTCCTGAAGGCCAGCTCCTCCTCCTCGTCGCTCTTCTCACTGCTGCTGTACAGAGCCTTGGCAAAGAAGGAGCCTGCAGTGAGAGAGCATGCGCACACAAATACAGAGAGAGGGAGAGAGAGAGAGAGAGAGAGACAGAGAGAGAGAGAGAGAGAGTGGGAATACACATTGCTTCAATCATCAATTCAATGAAAGTCAGACGTTTTCAGAGATTCGAGACTAAATTATTAAAGGCCTAAATCTCATGTTCTTTAGTTCAAGCGAAATACGTCTGCCGGTCACACAGAAAAGTACTGTCATAAACCACCCGTGAGATAAAGTTGCATCCCCGCGACAATGGCGGCCTTGTTAAGTCTTCATGCAATGATGAATGACCCTTCAAACCTGCCCATTAACTTAATGCAATTCGGAGTGCTATTTGCTAACATGGCAGTCCTATTGTGACTTTCCCTGAAACAACATGCTTGAAGGGAACATAACCATGTTAAGAAAACTCCTCAGGCCAATCAATACACTCAGGAGAAGTTAGATGTCGATAGACTTAGTAATGATCTTGTGAAGTAATACACAGCTTACTGGCAGGTTGAGGAGTACAGTACAGGAGCTAATGGTAAGATACTGCGCAGTCTGCACCGTGTATTTGTTTACTATTACAGTATGTTCCCGATCTGGAGATGCGAATAGCGTGCGCATTATAGCTTCACGGCGTGTTCACAATGTGTTCATAGATTCTCGCTGTCGTGCTGCGTCACTAAAAATGAGGTTGATAAGGTCTTAATATGTCTGAAAGCGTCCCATCGGCTCCTTATAAATTGTGTCCAGAAGATGTTTAGACCAGTGGTTCTCAACCCTGGTCCTCAGGGCCCACTGTCCTGCATGTTTTAGATGTTTCCCCCTTCCAACACACCTGATTCAAATTAATTGTCATTATCAGGCTTCTGCTGAGCTTCATAGTGACTCATTCATTTGAATCAGGTGTGTTGGAGCAGGGAAACATCTAAAACATGCATGACTGTGGGCCCTGAGGACCAGGGTTGAGAACCACAGGTTTAGACGACGATCAGGTCCTCAGAAGATGTTTAGGATATTGTTTGGTTCAGAAGGTGTCTGGAGGTGTTTCGAGGTCGGTCTCT
Source organism: Neosalanx taihuensis (assembly GCA_030340665.1). Classification (NCBI taxonomy): domain Eukaryota; kingdom Metazoa; phylum Chordata; class Actinopteri; order Osmeriformes; family Salangidae; genus Neosalanx; species Neosalanx taihuensis. The sequence continues at coordinate 4,635,460 of CM059302.1, forward strand.
CTTTACCCTCCTGTAGTAGCAGGCCCAGATACAGGGTGGCTAGATGTTCCTCGCTCAGGCTCACGTTGATCTCCAGATCGCTGAGCAGCTCCGGGTCCAGCCAGAACGACTGGTCACACAGGAAGTTCTCCAAGCAGCGAGCCACGTAGCCTGGAATGCAGACGATCGCACGTGTTGTAGACATCAGATGAGACTGAGAGAGCAACCGTGAGAAAAGTACCAGCGGAAACTTGGGCCTGATACGGACGTGAATGTTCTAGAACACTTCTCAGAGAAGACTCACCCCCAACCCCCCCCCCCCCCACACGCACACACTCAGAACCACTCAGACTGTGAGGTACGGAACCTTCCGGACATACCCAGGGCCAGGTAGGTGGAGAACTTCCATATCTCCTCCACAGTCTTGAAGGTGATGACGAAGCTGTCGTTCTCAGCATGGACTGACAGCAGTCGGGCAGACAGGTCCTGTAGATAGGAGGGGGGGGGGGGGGGGGGGTGGGAGTTCAATACTTTGAACAAAGAACAGAGGCTGAATCCTGGAGGTTGACCTTGAGATGGGGCCTAACCGACCTTGAAGAGTTGGATGACGTCCTGGCTGTTACTCTCCACCACTCTCAGCCTGGTGCGCAGCGCCTCCTGCAGGTGAGCGTCAGGCGCTCCGCTGGACCTCCGCCTCCCGCTGAACACCAACACCACGTCTGCATGTCAGAGGGGGCGGTGCCAACACTGTTACTGAACAGGTAACGTAATGATGCATTCGACGCACTCTCAGAGCGCACCAAATCACGCCATTAGCCGCAGCACAAAGCGCTTGCAGAATGTCGAAGACTCTTAAGTATTCATACCCTGACTTTGTTAGGAACAGTGCTGTTACCTGTGTTTTTCAGTCACCATTACACCATCAGCCATAAACCCCATCCCTTGAGACTAATTTGTTCAGTTACTTTGCAACTTGGATCTAGGCCATCTACAGGATAATTAATCTAACTGTGTGTAGTGCAGATGGAAAACAACTTATCGAGTCCAAGATTTTTTCATATTATCTATTGATAGGTTAGCATACTTTTAAAACCCTGACACAGTTAAACACCGGACACGTTTTTTAAATGAAAACCTTCAAAAGTGCACGTGCAGTATAACTTGCGTGCGCAAGCGCTGCGTAACTTCTGAGATGTTCTAAGCGAGCTCATGTTTCTCCTGAGGTGCTGAGTGGGCTGGAGTCTAGACTGGCTAATGCAGCTAGTAGAGATCTGAGTGGATCTCCTTCCCTCCATCTGAGAAGCACTCAGAGGTCTGAAGGTAAATCTTCCTGAATTGCCTGTACACATGACTCTTATTCAAGAACTATCCTTCAGCCTATCTCCATATCTACATTTACATTTAATCATTTAGCAGATGCTTTTATCCAGAGTGACTAATAGCATATATAGGGACATTCCCCCTGAGGCAAGTGGGGTGAAGTTCCTTGCCCAAAGACACAACATAATGTTGCCACAGTCGGGATTCGAACCTGCACACTTCAGATTACTATCCGTAACTGCTCAGCCACCTGACTCCCTATCTATGAATATCTGAATGTAAAATATACCTCCAAACTCCTTCTGCTTTCTGCCAACTTCTTATCTAAAGTTGCTCATGAAGAATAAGTTAGATCCTTATAACAAAAACGGTGAGGATGCAAATAACCCTGAACACTGCCTCACACATACAGCAAACTTCATATTCTGAATAAAGGCAACACTAAGCTGTGAGTGGATTTACCTGAGGAGAACCTCTCTCCCACTGCCAGGGACACAGTGCTCCCTTTGGCAAATGCTTCCTTCCTCATCCAGTAACTCTGAGACTCCTCCCCTCCGTCTCCTGACTCCGCCCCCGGACCCTCAGACTCCTCCCCTGACCCTGGGGAAAGGAAACGGGAAACAAATGTTTAGATGACCTTGGATTGGCTCTTTCAGTCAGTGGGTATACCGGCAGTACTGGAAACAAAGATCAGTGGAGAGAAAGGGGGGGGGGGGGGAGGGGGGGGGGGGGGCAGTGTTCCAGGCATGTGCTGCGTAAGCCAATGTTTCTTAAATGCTGCTTCGAGGCCAAATTGTACATCCCCACTGGAAAAAAAGAAACAATGATTTATAGGAGGCTGTTAAGCATTTGAAGAGCGGATCATCTCCCAAGAAACCGATGCAGGGTCTCTGTTCCAGCGATCAATATGCCGGAAAGAACTTGGATTCACCTTCCAGCTGTGCCCTCCTTGATCAAAACACCACGCAGGACTATCGACTCAAAGGTCCTCGTCTGATACCGAGCCGGAGACTGCAGAGGTCACAACCAATGAATCGTAAGCTGTGGGCGTTACGAGATCTTTAGATAGGTCTCTTAAGCGGCTGTAAACGGTGAATATGCTTTGTTGTTCTTCACATGATCGGTCCAGTTCATAAACAGGATCTGGAGTCTGACAGGGTTCCGCGTCTCTAAATATCAAGCAGACGGTCCTCTGCATCATGGCCTGGTCTTACGGTGTGGCGCATGCGTTTTGTCTGCGGTCGCCCCCGGTCTGGTCAGGGAAGCCTGGTCCATTGTGCTTGAGAGGATGTCCCGAACACTTCCTCAATCTGTGGCCAATGGCACGGCAGCGACGCTGAATCGTCTCGCTTCAGTTGCGTTTGTTTGTGTTGCGCGGGGGCCGCGACAAAACGAGCGATTTAGCAGCACATCCTGTGGAAACGGACCCTCGTTTCACCGCTGTACACTTTACCTTGCGCCATGAGGTCATTTCCTGGGAAGTGGTCATTGGCTCCTGCGAGCGTGTACGGGGGTTCCCTCCAGAGAGCATCCAGCTCAGCGGGCGATATGTCTGTCAGGAAGGGAGGGATGGGGGGAGGAGGGAAGGAAATTAGCGTTGCACACCACCTAACATGGTCATGGACAAATCTGACACATGTTTGATAACTTCCCTCCTGAACCCCATTCACCCCCGAAACACAAACTGAAAGTGTGAGAGCAGGGACAGTGACAGAGTTAGATGGGGGCGGGAGAACGTGGGACCCTCTGACTCACGAACAACACGGCCCTGACAAACACGCAACTAGTCTGACATCACCCCCCCCCCACACACACACACACACCTCCTGCCCCCTCCCTCTGCCCTGGCAGGCTTCAACGCGGGACAACAGCACAGTCAGACGACAAGCCAGACAACAACAGTCAGACAACATCACAGCCGGACTGGTTCAGTCCGAACGAAGCCTTCGTGACCAGGCGACCATCCGGACGCCGATTACCGATTCGACGGTAGACAACTGTGTCTCATTTGCCTCACCTCAGCAGGATAAGACTGTATGCCAAACAAACAGAGGTTTATTTCAACACGACACAAAGCCACGATACATACGCATGCGTCGACAATACAGCACAGTACACCGCAGCACAGCACAGGGTCTACGCCATGCCACACTAAGCCACTGTTAACACTGACAGCGTGGAACTGAGCGCAGACAAGCCAACCTAGAGTGCGGGACAAGAACCCGACCGTGCCGGTTACCTTCATGGCTGTTTCTGTTGCCCATCCCGCAATGATATACGGCCGTGTGTGTGAGTGTGTGCGTGCGTGTGTGTGCTGGACCTTCTCATGGCAGGCGTGTGGTGGAGCAGCACAGGGCAGGGGGAGACCAACCTGTGAAGCAGAGGCAGGGGTTGATGACCCTGGTGCAGCAGCAGGAGGAGAGGAGACGTCGACCGCAACAAGACGCCATGCTGGCCAGAGCTCCCCAGCTCCCAGAGATCAATGCCATCCCATCAGCTCGTCTGGATACCTTGATCAGCCTCTCTCTCTCTGTTTCTCTCTAACTCTCTCGATGTCTCCCGCTCTCTCTTTTTTTCTGTCTTTCTCTGTGTCTCTCGGTCTGTCTCTCCTCCTCTCTCGCTTCCGTTTCTTCCTCTCCGATCCCTTGCTTTGCTTCCTCCTCTCTTCCTGATTTGGAATTCCCTGCCCTCACTTTGACTTCTTTATGTCCGGTACTTTCATCCCTCTGCTTCTCTCTCCCTCTCCCTCTCTTGCTCTCTCTCTCTCTTTCTCTCTGTGTGGCTGTCTCTCTCTCTCTTCCGCTCTCTCTGTCAGCTGTCTTTATCTTTCTTTGATTGTTGCTGACTGTCTGACTTGCTTTTCCGTCCCCCTCTTTTTGTAAATCCTTCCCCTCTGTCTCCCTCCCTCCACCCCCACTCTCTCTTTCTCTCTCTCCCTCTCTCTCTCTCCAGTTGCTGCCCAGTCTGTGAATACACAAAGCACTCTGCTAATGGTATGTGTGTGTGGGCAAGTCAGTGAGGGTTTTGTGTGTGTATAGATCTCCAAGAGTGAGTCGCACCCAGCAATGTGCCGTGTGTCTGATAGTGTGTGTGTGTCTGATAGTGTTTGTGTGTCTGATAGTGTGTGTGTGTGTGTGTGTGTGTATGTGTGTATGTGTGTGTGTGTGTGTGTTCCAGTGTCACCTCAGTCCTCACTGAACCAGAGCAGAGCTGATCCACTGTAAGATATTGCCACATGGGTGCTGCCCACAAGATCACTATGGCTACAACTTACCCCCAGATTCAACTGATGGCCCTATTTGAAGGACTGGTGTCCAGGGTTTAAGGACTGTCCTTACTTCACTCTCTACGACCCTCGTGGTGATTGTGTAAGTACTGTGACAGGGGAGAAGAGAGCTGAGGATTTTTGATGATCATTTGGAGGCTATTCATTGGATGGGAGGCGGGGGGCAGGGAATTTCCTGAGGGAGGTTCAGCTCATGGGATTCGAGTTCCAGTTTGACCTAGCTGAACCGATCACCCTTAACGCCAGCGCTGAGAATGAGGTCAACATGTCAAAATCCTCCACTACACACCACTGGTGCTGCTTTAGGCTAACTAATCTAGCTCTAGGAAAACACAAGGCTGTAAGCAAAAATAATCCTCTCTCTCTGTCTCTCTCTCTCTCTACTCTCTCTCTCTCTCTTTCTTTCTCTCTCTGTCTCTCTCTCTCTCTCTCTCGGTTTCTCTCTTCTGAAGAGAAAGAGACAGTGGGGAGAGAGCCTAGTCTCTGTATCTCATGGTCAGCTCGGTCATCACATGTTGCTGGTGAGATATCACACCAGTCTAGCCGCGATTCTTCAATTAGTCTGAGTCTTGTTAGACCGACAATCGCCTGTTGTCCTTACAGATCCAAGTCATGAGCTCATAAGCAGAAATAATTGTGACACTCATAATCAAAGGGGCAAGCACTTCTCTTTCACACGTTTAAAAACGCAAACAAGCAATCGCACATACACCCATCAGACAAACGCATATTTTCAAGCACACTTGTGTACACACAGACACACACACGCACACACAGACACACACACACACACACACACTCCGTAGAGGAGAAAGAAAAGCTGCTGTGTTCAGCAGCCAGGGCCAGTTATTCCCAATCTAATAAACCCTGAGCAGTGATAGCCTAGCAAAGCCTGTCTGTGTTCCCTGTCACCCGGCCTCATTTCCAGACTGTTCTATCTAAACACTCCCCAGACAATCTCCCTATCAGCTCTATCCCAACACAATACTGGACACCAGCATGCCGACAGTGTCAACACTGCTGTTGGAGTTGGATTGTGACCTCATGACGGTACTGTACGAGTCATGAAGTCCTCAAGCCCAGGACTGGAACACCTTGGTGGTTCACGGCCAACGTCGTGTTTCCGGAGCAGCTATTGCGCATCCAACCGTGGAAGCTCTGCTGCATCCAACCAACCATTCGTCCATCCATCCGTCCCAACCATGAGAGTTCTAATCAGGGAAGAGCAGTGACATCACAGCGACATCACAGGAAGCGCGATCAGCGTGCCCAATCCTGTCCTGGATTCAGAGAACCCAGAAAGGGTTTAACACAGTAGGAGGTGGAACGTGATTCTGTTGTACCATCTTCATGCATTCTGACCAGCGTGTTTCTGTCGGGGAATGTCACACTGTCAACAGTTCACAGAAATGTGTGTGTGTGTGTGTGTGATGTCTGTTTATCAAAGCCAGAGCATGGGCAGAGAGGACAGTAACACGAGACCCGGGTTGTGGACTCTAAGTTTAGCCTAAACCTGCTGGCAACACACACACATACTCACAAGAGCTGCATGGAGATTCACTTACTAGAGCACACTGGCAAATCCTCACTGCTTATACACAGCACAGACATTCACACACTCAACAACAACCCTTTAAATGACAGTCTATTTACTTAGCAGGATCGTTTTTATTGCTGTTCCCTGAATAGGTTGTGTCCTCAAAGATAAAGAGATATACGTAGAGAGATAGAGGCTCTACATTCTGTCAGCACATTTTTTTACGACTTGAAAAACGTGTCTTAATAACGCTACAGCCAGAGAAGCAGGAATGAAAGGTAGCATGGGAAGAAAGGGGTAGAGTACAGGAAGTCTGAGATTGAAAAACAGATAGAAAGGGAGGGAGAGAGAGAGAGAGTAGCAGAAACACAGAGAGAACTTTCAGTTCCAGGCAAAGTCATTCTTACCTCTGTCCTCCCAGCTCTCTCCTGGCGCTTCGTTCCTCATCAGACTGGTGAAGTGTATGAGTGACAGACAGTGTGTGTGTGTGTGTGTGAGAGTGTGCTCACAGCTGACTGGCCATATTGTGGCACTCAGCTGCTTCCAAAGCAACGGTCATCCTCCCTTTCTGTGTAGGAGTGAAGGCAGCACGGTGAGGACAGCGCACGGTGTGTGTGTGTGTGTGAAAGAGAGAGGGGGAGAGAAAGGGAGTGTGAGTGTGTGTGAGTGTGTGAGAGGGGCAGGACTATCCCTGACAGCGGCTCTGTCAGTGAGGAAGTGCTGAAACTCCTCCCCTAACTTTTAACTGCATCAGAGCACATTTCTCTCTCCCTCTCTCTCTCTCTCGCTCTCCCTCTCGCTCTCTCTTTATGTATCTCCCTCTCTCTCCCCACCGTCTCACGTTCCCTCTCTCCCCCTGTCCCTCTCCTCCCTCACTCTCTCCTTTACCCCCGTTTCTCTGGAGCTCTCTCTATCTCTTACCCTTCTATTCAATGTTACATTCTCCTAATAAAATCTTCTTTAACAGATGTCTCATAAGCACCTGAGTGCATTATGGTTAATAAGGTTATCGCTAAGCCTTGCTTGAAGACTTTAAAAAGTCTGTACACTGGCTTCAAGGACTAGAACAGTCAGATAACGCTCTGTAATCGTTACGTTGTTGTGAGCACAATTTCAAGAAGTAATTCCATATCCCACTTTGCCCCTCACAGACGTGAAAGGGCTGTAAATATGTTGCACTTCCTCATTCCATCGTCCTGATCTTACCAATCAGGTTGGACTTGCACTGAGAACCTGCCACTGAGTTCATGGTACTGGCCAACTCTGCTCTTCAGATTTAGCTTTGCCTTCCAAGACAATCACCGCACGTCTAACAACTCTTCGCAATACTCAGCCCTTGTTTTTATGTACATATTTGTCAACATTCCCCATGCTAATGTCTCATTACCACACCCACACAGACACGCACACACAAGTATGCTCATACAGTGGGTAGGTAGAGATAAAGACACACACACACACACAGTCCTACTCAAACTCAACCAATCCTCGGCTTCTGGAGTGTCACCTCTTCTCCACCAATGACCTCTTTTGACCATTTCCTCACTGTCACTTCCTGGGCGGTGACCTGACCTATCACAGACCAGAGTTGACTGTCAGGCTAGCTGAGCTTAGCTTTCTTCTCATTTCCCCCCAGCTCGGTTAAATATAAACCCTGGAACTGACTGTGTCTCCCCAGGTCCCAGTCAGCCATGACAAAGTCACCCTGAGAGCACCAAATCAGCTGGCGCACGTGACCATAATGTTGGTTCTGCCGGACACAGGGCCTCTGGGGCCCGTGTGTGTGTGAAGGGTGTGACTGTGTGTGCGTAGGAGCCAGATAGCCCCATCGCACGCTTAATTACAGATACACAGATTGCATGGGCAGAGATAACGGCTCTTCAGTGCTGGAGGGCAAGTTTGAGGAAGGTGTGTGTGTGTGTGTGTGTGTGTGTGCGCACGTGACAGAGAGGCAGCCGCAGGCCGTGAGCCTGGACAAAGAAAAGGGATTGTGGGGGTTAAAAATGAATCCTTTAGACTGCTGACCAGCGCCCATGTGGGATTGTGCAACATTCAAAACAAACAAGGTGCTGAGATAATGGCCTTGGCCTGTTACTTTCCTGGCGATGGATAAGAGATAACTGATAACTGATAGTCCTAGTATCTGTCCATATCTGATGTCACAGTAGATGGGTCGTGTCAAGCATTTTAACAAAGAAACAAACTCCAACACAGACATTCTCAGCATGTAGCGTGCAGTAAAACAGCCCCAATGACAGACCTCCAACAGATTTTCAAGGGGCACAAATATGATGTCACACGTTTTGAGTGACAGCTTAGAAAAGTCAACAGAGGGAGGAGGCCGGGGGGCGGGGGGTGGGGGGTACTGTTCAGGCAGGGTGGGACCAACGGGAGGGAGAGAGGGAGAACTCTTGCCCCCCTGCCCCCCCCCCCCTCCGGCTCCTGCCTCCCTGCCCTCAGGAAGACCAGCTTCCTGTTGTTCCCAGTTGCCAGATTGGAGGACAATGGTAGCAGCGTTGGTGGGACACAGCAGCACACGTACGACAAGAACGACATGCTCGTCACATGCAGGCTCACACACGAATAGACACACACACACACACACACAAACCATCTCCTTCACGATCTTTGGAAAAGGTTTGTCTTCCTGCTGAAATACCAGTTTGTGTCTCTGGAGAGGGTGGGGGGGGGGGTGGGGGGTGGGGGGGGAGTCTGAGAGATTATCTGAGAGATAGAAGAAGAGAGAGGGAGTGAGAACGGAAGAGAAAGACACAGAGAAAAGAGAGAGAGAGCTCATCTCCTCTCGCATCCCTTAATTGTCTTGTTTCCTTCTAGTCTCAGAGGTCTGGTTGCTTTTGAACACACAAACACACACACACATATGCTGAACAACTTATACTCAGCATCAAGTGTAGTGAGAAAGGGAATCCTGAAGTTCAGCATGTTTATGGCCTAAAGTTTCTCAACAACAACAAAACAACAATACGGGAAGATTTGAAATGCGGAAATGAAGATATTTAGATGGACTATATGTTATTTTCGGTCAATTCCCTGACATCTACAGTTTGCATGTCTGAGTGACGGTGCCTATTTCATCTCACCGCCAGGCGGCGACAGTGTTCAAGTATCCAAGAGATGCAGGGCGCACAATGAACGCACCATAATAACCACCAACATCACTGCCTGAACAAGGCAAAACTCGGCTTTAACATGGCGCAATAGATGGAACAACTAGATGGTCCGATAATGGCGATGTGGTTGATTGTGCTAAGAACGAGTAAATTAATGCGCTGATATTCTTTTACAGGAAGCTTAATAGTGGCCTTTTTGTCTTTGTTATTTTTTTTACCGACAATTACGATCCAATAAAGCTCATTGACATGACGGCACATGTCCAGCAGGGGGCGATGTCAGTGCGCTTTCCATCCCTGGAATGAGAACCCAGCCCTGTTGTGAAAGCCCCCGTGCGTCCTGACACCTTTCCTTCCCCCGCGTGACCTCAGAACGGATCCGCTCTCCAGTTCAGTCGCGTGGCTCACCGAACCAGCGCGCTTGTCTGAGTGACGTCGCTCGCGGTTTGGACGCGCGAGCCGGAGCGCGAGCGGTTCCATGCATGCTTTACCGAGAGGACCAGCAGCGCACCGGGACACACTAAACGAGCCCTGTTGGAATGAGATAGAAGCCGAACAACGAGGGTGGAACGCGCTTCGTTTCTCATCCGCGAACACTCGGCTGAGTGAGGAGGACTGAATCAGACACCAAACAGTGGGAACACCTTCTCTCCTCTTTCACTCATCCCCTCTCGCTGTTTTATCCCCCCCTCTCTCTCTCTCTTCCCCCCCCCCTCTCTCTCTCTCTCTCCCTCCCCCCCTCTCTCTTTCTCGCTCTCTCTCACTCTCTCTCTCTCTCTCTCTCTCTCTCTCTCTCTCTCTGTTCCTCTCTCTCTCTCTTTGTTCCTCTCTCTCTCTCTCTCTCTCTCTCTCTCTCTCTCTCTCTCTCTCTCTCTCTCCCCCCTCTCTCTCTGTTCCTCGCTCTCCCTCTCTGTTTGAGTCTATCCAGCTCTCCAAAGCGGAGCCGGGTTCCAGTCTTGGGGAACCTTTCCAGTGAAGCTCATCCACGGACATTGGTTCTACAAAGATTGACCCTGTTTGGCTCCGTGCAAAGGAAATATCACGCTGAAGGAAACCTTGGCGTGCTCTTTATGGAACAGTGCTGTCGAAAAAAGAAAACTGTTTAGTTTTGAAAGAGAAGCCTCGAGCATCATGAGCACGAGCGGTAAGTCCATTCTCGCGCGCTTGTGTCCTCCCGGTCACTTTGAGCGCCGCTCGAGCAAATACACCTACCATGGGGAAGCAATGGAGCCCGCAAACTACAGCCAAACAAAACATGGTTACACCAGTGGGAATACATATTTATATATTCAAAAATGCTACAATAACTCGTCTCGTTTTCCGTTTGAGCGTTTATGTACTTGGTGGTATTATTTGATATGGTGGCACATTCATCCAGACAATGTTGAGGTTGAGGTCATTCATCTCCAGTTCACCACACATTGTTGAAAGACAATCCAGGGATGGCTCGGGGTATGTTAGACAGAGTTAAGGGTTGGTGTCAGATTTAGGGTAGCCTGTAAGTATTTCAGGTGACATCATCTGTTGCAAGTCGTCTTGAAGGAGAATTTTTGGAATTCTCCACCAGGCATCTGTTGCAATATTTGACCTGTCAAGGCAGCTCTCTCTGTCTCTGTGTCTCTGTCTCTGTCTCTGTCTCTGTCTCTCTCTCTCTCTCTCTCTCTCTCTGTCTCTCTCTCTGTGTGTCTCTGTCTCTCTGTCTCTCTCTCTCTCTCTCTCTCTCTCTCTCTGTGTCTCTGTCTTTCTGTCTCTCTCTCACTCTCTATCTCTCTCTGTGACTGTCTCTATCTCTCAGTCTATCTGTGTATGTGTCTCTGTCTTTCTTTCTCTCTGTCTATCCCTGTCAAGGCAGCTCTCTCTGTCTCTGTGTCTCTGTCTCTGTCTCTGTCTCTCTCTCTCTCTCTCTCTCTCTCTGTCTCTCTCTCTCTCTCTCTCTCTCTCTCTTTCTCTCTGTCTGTCTCTGTCTCTCTATCCCTCTGTCTCTCTCTCTCTTTGTTACTCTCTCTCTCTCTCTGTGTTTCTGTCTGTCTCACGCTTCCCCTTTATTTTTCTCTAACTCCTCACTGTCAGCCTATCCGCTATGTTGACACATCCACAGATGATTGTTCCACATCATTATCATCATCATCCTTGTCATTATCCTAACATTACCAATACCGTCACTATCATCACACTCTGTCAGTAAAGCTCACCAGCCGCTTCACCATCCGCATGGTGACTATCTATCTATCCTCATCCTCTTCATCGTCAGCATTTTCATCATCATGAACCTTCCAGCCAGTCTTGACCCTCAGCGGTCCCATCTCCCCTGCAGCATGCTGATCTATCCGTGATCAGATCTCAGATCAGATGACTTTCCAAGTTTGGCCCCCGGGGCCAGCAGTCACCCAGCCATACCAGCTGACCTCAAACCAGCTGACTCTCTCCGCTGGGCCAGAGGGCTAATCAGCAGTTCACCACATCAAGTCATCTGTGTGTGTGTGTGTGTGTGTGTGTGTGTGTGTGTGTGTGTGTGTGTGTGTGTCTGCCACTAGACATAGAGGAAATAGATAGTCAGTCTGATAGGATGATAAGTGACTATTGTTGTGTGTTTCCTGTCCTGCCGTGGCTAGTCTATCTCTTGGGTTAATCTGTCTTAAATAATAACTTATTATTATGCCCTCTTCTGTATGTATGTGCACGTGTGCATGTGTGTGTGTGTGTGTGTGTGTGTGTGAGTGAGGGGTATTTAGAATGCTTAGTTAAGCTTTGCATTCCTTTCTCAGCTGATGAGAGTTGAAGGGGCAATGGGTGAGATGTCACCAGTACCCATGGTCCCTGTACGCGCACGCACGCACGCACACACACACACACACACACACACACACACACACACACACACACACACACACACACACACACACACACACACAGCCGTGTGTCTCACAGCAGGCAGATGGCAGTGTGACATGTGTCAGTGCTCCGGCCTCAGGCACAAACACAAAGCAGGAACAGAAGCCAAGAAGTGAACAGCAGTTCACAGCTCAGCAGCTCATCCTGTCCTGTCTTATCTTCTTCTCCTCTCCCCTTCTCTCCTTTCCCCTCCCCCCTCCCCACCTCCTCTCTCCTCTCATCCCTCCCCTCTCCTCTGCTCCCCTCTCCTCCCCTCTCCTCCCTCTCATCTCGTCCCTCCTCTCCTCCCCTCCCCTCTCCTCCCCTCTCCTCTCCTCCCCTCCCCTCCCTCTCCTCTTCTCTCCTCTCCTCCCCTGTCCTCCCTCCTCTCCCCCCTCTCTTCTCCCCTCCTCTCCTCCCTCTCCTCTCCTCCCTCTCTTCTCCTCTCCCCTCCCCTCCTCTACCCACAACTAACTCTCCTCTGTTTAAGCCTGTTAGCCAGTGCTGTACCATGTTTTATGCTACATTGGCTATGAGTGCCCGGTGGCCACAGACACATACAGTGTAATTACCCACAGTTCTCTCTGCCTCTCTTCACCTTCTAGGCCCTCCATTCATAATGGGCAATGAGCAAGCATTGTGTGGGTGAAAATTGTGTGTGTGTGTGTGTGTGTATGTGTGTGTGTGCGTGTGTGTGTGTGAGAGTGTGTGTGTGTGTGTGTTCATCTGTCCTGTACTCTATTTTCTGCCTGGCTGCAGAAAGAGCAGCAGGTTAGTTGCGGGTGCCGAGTCTTTCTCGGACTGATACACACGCACATATGCTTACACACACGCACACATGCTTACACACACGCACACACACTTACACACATGCACACACACACTCAATACTTGGACACATTGATGAATAAGGCCAATTGCACCCAGTGTATTAATGTCTAGACTCTCTCCACTGTGTGCTTATCTCTGCGTGTGCATGACGCTGTATTGTGTGTGTGTGCATGTATGTGCATTTGTCCTTGGTCCCGAATCTGTGTGTGTATGTGGTGTGTTTCAGAGGAGTGATAAAACACATGTTGATCGATAAACTGATCATTGAGGGACCAGAGCACCAGCACAGCCATGCATCACTGGCAGGGCTGACATGCACTTCTCACCCTCATTCTCCCTTTCTCACCCTCCCTCTCTGTCTCTCTCTCTCTCTCTGTCCCCCACCATGCGTGTCGCTTTCTGTTTCCCTCCCGATCCCTCGCTCTCTCCCTTTATCTTGATCTCCCTTTGGCTGTCTTTGTATATTCTTCCATCTCTCTTTCTGTTTCTCTGTCTCTCTCTGGTTCTTCCCATCTCTTTGCACTCACCCTCTTTTTCTTCCTGCAGGATTTACAGTAAGACTGAGGACAGATAGTTAGGAACAAATGTTAGGTACGTTGTCAGGTGGCTCAGCGGTTAAGGCGTTGGGCTTGTGATCGGAAGGTTGCGAGTTCGATTCCTAGCTGTGGCCTACATGACGTTGTGTCCATGGGCAAGACACGTTACCCTAGTGTGCCTCAGGGGGAATATCCCTGTACTTACTGTAAGTCGCTCTGGATAAGAGTGTCTGCTTAATGATTAAATGTGACTGGTTCTCCGCTATACAAATAGTCACCATTAAATATAACACAAAGGATTTCTCTTTTTTTGGCATGTCTGTATGTGACTGTGAGCAAATCCTGTATGTGTTTGTTAAGTGTGTGTGCCTGCGCACAATGTAAGCAGAATGCTGTGAACGTGTGTGTTTGTATGGATGTGTGTCTGTGCATGCACGCGTGTGTACGTATGCGTGTGTGTCTCTGTGCATGTGTGCATCTGTGTACAATGTGTGTGTCTGTGCGTGTGCATGTGTGTATGTCTGTGCACGTGTGCACCGTGTGTGCGTGCGTCTGTGCGTGCGTGTGTGAGGGGTATGAGATAAAACAATGGTGGATGGCGAGCTGTATCAGTTATGATAGCCACTCCCCCACCTCATCTGTAGAGGCGTCGCAGCCGGAGCCAAGCCTCATCTATCACGGCTCCCACACTAGTTCAACCACTGACTGAACAAAGGGAGACTAGCCAAGCTCACGCACACACACATAGCGACACACACACATACTGTACACACACACACACATACTGTACACACACACACACACGCGTACGGTGCATTTACACACACACACCTGACATTTCCCATTCTAGCTCCCTGCTCCTGCACCCAGACACCCCCTCCCACTCCTGCCCACAAACCCCCACCCCCCACCCCCCATTGCTTGACCTTGGGTTGGGTTGGGAGTGAGTGATCATTCAGTCTGTCAGGGACAGTTTGACCCTCTTCTCCTGCCGTAGAACAACGACATGTCGGTGATGTCACCGGCCACTCCATCACTGGCTGATGTATGGTCCCTTCCAAGGTCCAGAGAGAGATAGAACGAGATAGAGAGAGAGAGACAGAGAGGAGAAAGACAGAGAGGAGAGAGAGAAAGAGAGAGAGAGAGAACAATACATAGAGGAGATAGAGAGAGGAGAGCCAGAGAGAGAGCATCTATTGTAATGAATAGTCAAAACACGGTTGGGGGGGAGACAGTCCACTCGATTTAAAATATTCAAATGACAAAGGTCAGTGTCTAAGCTTCTTTAGGCTCATCTCCCTGAGTGCTGTTACAGTACGACTCTCCCTCTCCGTCTCTCTCTCTCTCTCTCTTCTCCCAACCGCTGGGCTGGGAGAAGACAAGGGCAGGACCTGTCAGCTCCAATATACCACAATCCCCTGTGACTGCGGGCTCCCAGCAGAGTGGAGAGGTCGCAGGGCTGGAATGGCAGCAGGCATCCCAGGCCCCAGGAACACCAGCTGGTCCTGGAGCAGAGGCTGGACACCTGGGCTCCCACAGCCTCACACTGTGGCCCCTGACCTGAGGTCTGGGCTCAGCACCTGTGGCCTCTATTACTGCTTTCCACCTGGAGGAGACACCTGCGTGTGTGTTCGGGGGGGGTGGGGGTGGAAGAGCATGTGCACGTGTATGGTGTTTGGCTGTGTACCTGTTTGGGTTCGTAGAAGGTTGTGCGGAGGGAGGGGGTGGGGTTGGGGGGTGTGAGGTCAGGGCATTGTCTAAATTTGTCTGGCTGGGTTAGGAGATTACCACAGGCTAAATCCTGGAAACTGTTCACTGAAGTCAGAAGCTAGACAGGACTGTGTAGATGGGGGGCCTGAGATTTATAAACAGGCAGATCCACAAGCTAGTCACAATCATTCCCACACTGCGACGCTGTGGGAGCGATGGATTCTTCCTCGGGACTGGAAGGGGGGGGAGGGTGTGAAATGGGACGCACCTGTAATCCAAGGGATTCAAACCTGCGCTGTCACACACACACACACACACACACACACACACACACACACACACACACACACACACACACACAGGCACTAACAAACACACTAGTCCTGACCTAATCCTAGTTTACCATACTTTCCCAGGTTTGTGTGGGACAGCAGATTATTTACCTCCGAGAGGTTCGGATGAAGGTTAATCCATCTCTTTACTGCACCTAGGGGCTCTCACGCAGATTATGTCAGGATTAGATACTATACATTTCCAGAACCTTCTGTATGGAATACAGCACACACAGAATTGCAACACAGCTAAGGACTGTGGGAAGGTGAGGCTGTTCAGGATTAGTTTGTGGCTGTGTTTCCTGTGTGTGAGAAGGGAGGTATTGGAGAAGTGTGCTTCCTTATTGGCTCAACAGGCACTTCACACCTGGTAAGATCAGCGCTTGTTATTAGGCCAGATGTTGTTCTCACACTCACTCACTTTCACTCTCACTCTCTGATGCATCCACACACGTTTTTTTCTCTGTCATTTGTTATAAACAAGCATGGGACAGGAGCAGTGTACTGGGGGAATGGTGATCTGGGAGCCTTGGCAGGACTGGAGGGCTGGGGACAGGGCAGGGCTGGGGGACAGGGCAGGGGGACAGGGCAGGGCTGGGGTCAGGGCTGGGAGACAGGGCAGGGGGACAGGGCAGGGCTGGGGGTCAGGGCTGGGAGACAGTGCAGGGGGACTGGGCAGGGCTGGATAGGACTGACCGGTGGGCGTTAGGGATCTTGTTGGTATTGTGAGCAAAACAATGGACTGATAGAGACCTTGAGGGAGAGTTGGAAACACTTTCACATACTGGACTCACCACACAGCTATGCAAGCAGATGCAAACACACACACACAAAAACAGACACACACAGTTGTGTTTGTGAAAGACAGACCCACAAATTGTCCTCCCCTGGCAGTCCCCCTCCCCAGACAGACAGACAGACAGACAGACAGACAGGCTGGTGACCTAATAATTGAGCACTCCAGTGTCTTGGAGTCATCTCTGTCCTAGTGAAGGGAGGGAGAACCATAAGGAACCTGGTGTATAATGAGGCACTGAGATCTATATTAGCCTGCCACCCTACCCCTGACTCAGCAGCTGAAAAAGAGAGAGAGAGAAGGAAGCAGAGAGAGAGACGTGTGAGACAGACCTGCAGTAACAGCTTTGCAGTGTGTTAGCGTGGCTCGTCCTCCTCCACAGCTAACAGGATGCTCTCTCATCATGACGGCTTACAGAATGCCTCCATCATGTCCTGTCCTCTGGATCTCATCATCCTATTTGACAGCCTATCTTGAACCGAATAAAAATGTGTATTATCTGACCCCAACAAGGGGTCGTTCTATGGGCACATGTGAAGCCCTCTGTGACATTGTTTGTAAAAAGAGCTTTACATATCCATTTTTATTTGGTTTGATCCAAATCAAATCTTTATGAAACCTATTTGTCTGAGGAGTCCCCTAAAAATGACACCATTTTTGTTGTAGGAGTGTCAAAACGTGCATGATGAGAATGTTCTGGTTGTTGTTGGGACGAACTGGACTAAATTGAATGAATGTACGATCTGCTTGTCTCCAGCAGTACCCTATCAGCAAGGCTCGGTGGGCGGGGAGAAGAGCACCGGACCAATCAGATGCCAGCGTTGTCGGGGAGTGTGTAAGGGGGGAAGGTGTGCGAGTCCAGGAAACACACTTTCACGTCAAGTGTTTCACCTGTACAGGTAGGTGCTCGATCCAAACACAAGGACCAGCTGATACCGAAAATACACACACACACACACACACACACACACACTAGATTAAACCTATAGGCAGGTTTGAGCTCCTGCTGAAATGTGTGTGCGGGCCGCATATATTGCACTCTTAAGTCAAGCATTTATCTAGTGTTACACACACTGATGGTAATTCAATAAAAGGCTTTAGTTAATACCTGCTGAAGCAGGTATACGACACACTATATTACGTAACGTACTCAGACCAAGTAGCTACCAAGTATAGCTTGTCTGTCTCCCTGCAACGGTCTGTTGTTTGGTTTTTGGAGCCTGCTGTAGCTTCATACAACCGAGGCCTTCGGAAAACTCAGTCTGCAACTCACCGAGGCGCCATTCGTTAGAGATGAGGTGTTAGATACGCTATCTCTCGCTCTATGCACACACACGCACGTGAGTTGTGTGTGTTGCAGTTGGCGTTGCTAAGGTAACCATGTGAAGGGGGGCTCCCTGCCTCTGATTGGTGGTTATTATCAGCATCACCGTGGAGCCGTCAGCCAATAGGAGAGCCCCATCCGAGACCCCAGAGACTGGATGGAGTTCAAACTGAGAGAAAGGCAGAGGAGAGGGGGATGAGGGAAAGCGCGTGAGACGAGAGAGAGAGAGAGAGAGAGAGAGAGACAGAGAGAGAGAGAGAGACAGAGAGAGAGAGAGAGACAGAGAGAGAGAGAGAGAGAGACAGAGAGAGAGAGAGAGAGACAGCTGCACTCCCTCACTCCGTCCCACTCTTCACTTTTGTATCACCCATTCTCGCTCCACAGCTGTCTGCTCCTCAGACACGGTTTAGCTCCTCACTCTCCCCGCTCCCCCCCCCCCTTCATCCCTCCCTCCCTCCCTCTCTCTGTCTCTCTCCATCCGTCCCCCTCCCCGCCTGCACTGTTCCATACTTTTCTAGGCCTTTTGTCGCCGCTCCCCATTATACTCTCGCTCAATTACCGGAACAGTTTGAGTATAGAGCTGCGGCAACCTGCCAGCGAGCACTGATGTCGGATGGGTCACATGACCTTCCGTCTGACCCGGTGTCATCCACAGTTCAGCCCTCGGAGTGCTGAGTCCAGGTTCCAGCACCGTGCCTGTCTGAATGAGAGGCGGTTGTGTACAGGAACTCTGGACCTCCTCGCATTCCAACTGTTCTCTCTTGTTCCAGATTCTTCCCCCTTGCCCTGCCCTAACAACCCCCCCTGCCCCCCACCCCACCACCCCCACCTCCCGTCCTCTCTGCCAGCTCTCCCATCATGCAGCGCTGTGCTTTTTACCCACAACGCACCATCCAGTAGCTTCTCTGGCTTCTGTTTCCGAAGGCTTTCTCTAACCGCATTGTGTGATTGGTGTTTCACACCCACGCATGGATGGATGCAGGCACACACACACACACACACACACACACACACACACAATAGGCATGTTGTCGATTTGATTGACCTCCATTTAATCTCTCGATCTTGTCACTCTTGTTGGTCTGCTTATGTGACCATGAATGTAAGAGGATTCTGTCTTTCTCTGTCGCTCTATCGCTCTCTCTCTCGCGTTCTCTCTCTCCTTCTCTCTTGTTCTCTCTCTCTCTCTCTCTCTCTCTCTCTCTCTCTCTCTCTGTCTTTCCATCTCTCTCTCTCTCTCTCTCTCTCTCTCTCTCTCTCTCTCTCTCTCTCTCTCTGTCTTTCCATCTCTCTCTCTCTCTCTCTCTCTCCTTCTCTCTTGTTCTCTCTCTCTCTCTCTCTCTCTCTCTCTCTCTCTCTCTCTCTCTGTCTTTCCATCTCTCTCTCTCTCTCTCTCTCTCTCTCTCTCTCTCTCTCTCTCTCTCTCTCTCTCTCTCTCTGTCTTTCCATCTCTCTCTCTCTCTCTCTCTCTCTCTCTCTTTCCATCACCAAGCCATGTTTACTCAAGCATGAAATCAATTTCCCATCATGGTACGGTATGACATTGGCGTGCGCGGTGTGTGATTGGAAAGCTGAGGGCTAGGCAGCATTGTGGCAGCGTCGCACAGTTTAGACAAGCGGCTCGCCAACTGCCAAAATCCCATCTGTCCTCCCTCTTCATTAGCCGTTTGACGTGCGTTCGTTTTGACACGTCCAACTTTCCCCCGTCCCTTTGATCGTGCTGCAGGGGACGCAGAGTGAACTGTATGTGTCTCGCATCCAGCAGACCTTGAAACGTCAACGTTTGAGAGTGGTTTCAGCTTACGGTGTTTCTGGGAAGAGTGTTTTCTGTCAATTTGCAACTCTTCTTTTTTCTTTCTCTTCTCTCTCTGTCTTTCTACACTTTTTGGCCACACACACACACACACACACACACGCACACACGCACACACACACACACACACACACACACAGGCACACACACACACAGGCACACGTACACCCCCGTCTCCCTCTCTGTCTCTCCTCCTTCAAGCTTCCAACAACAGAGGTTGTCTGGGTGGGGGGGTGGGGGGGGGGGGGGGGGGGGGGCTGGAGGAGGGGGAGGGGAAGGGGGTTTGGATGATGGTAATTCGCGGAGAGAATGGAACCCTAATCATGTGTATTTAACCTCTCCTTCAGAAGCAGCTCAGTATAGCGTGGAGGATCTGCCATGTAATCGCACAGCCCACCGAGCCAGAGTCCCCCTGGCAGCGAGGAGGCGGAGAGACGCTCTCCCTGACAGACATACGCGGTCATGGTGATACGAGACGAGGCTTCGGGCTGGTGGCTTTCGCTGGCTGAAAACGCGCCGTTTTGTTCCTCCTGAGGGGGGGGATTGTGTTACTGTTGATGAGGCAGGAAGCAGCATACTGTCCTAATGACACGCTGACCACATTCCCCTTCCTCTGCGCCCCTGTAAGTGGGTCTCTGATGCCAGCCGAGACAGCAGGACTGTCAGCGGGCTAAACGCAGGCCCATATGGATCTCTACTCACACACGCACACGCACACACACACAGACACACACACACAAAGCCGCAACAGCACACAGATCAACCTCCGAAACCATACCAGCTTCTCTCAGCAGTTTCCAGAATCCAATGTGATTTATTACAACTACTGTGAAAGTTACTGTGAGGCATGCTATCCACATGCCCTCGCAGCCAGACAGGAGGCTTCTGACTGGGGGGACGGCTGGCTCCTGACAGCCCCTGGATGGGACTGTACCCTTGGGGGTGGGGGGGGGGGGGGGCATCCCTAGATGGGTTGACCAAAATCTCTGGGTCTCCTTTCCCCTCCTCGTTTCAGAGCGGTCTCCTTTTTGAAGCCATTAACCACTAAACTGTGGTGCTAATGACATCATTCTAAAAGAGTGGGGGAGAGACAGGGACAGGGATGGAAACAGGAGCTAGAAAGAGAGAGAGAAAGGAGCAAGACAGGGATACAGGGATGAAGGAAGGGAGGCAGAGGTAGAGAGGGCAAAGAAAAGGAGAGAAATAAACAAGAGAGGTAGAGAGAAACAATGACAATACAAAGGCAGCAGAGCGACAGAGAGGACGGAAGGAGAGAGAGAGAGATCCTGGAAAGAAAGAGAGCGAGAAAAGGGAGGGAACGGGAGCTTGCTGTAGCTATGGCAACCGCCGGCATGCTGGTCCAATCACCACGCCAACGGCTGGTTGCTAGGGAGACATTCCGGCAGAGACGAGGCAGCCGGGAGAGGGTCTTCTGTCTCTGTGGGCTTTGGGATGGCAGGGATAGTCCCTCTGTTCCTCTGTGTGTGTGTGTGTGTGTGTGTGTGTGGGGGGGGGGGGGGGGGGGGGGGGGGGGGGGGGGGGGGGTGTGTGTGTGTGTGACATGGATGTCAGAGGATGGAGCCGTTAAGACATCAAGCAGAGGACCCCGTGTCTGTAGTCATACACACACTCACGCACACACGCAAACACACACACACACACACCACACAGTCACACAGCCACAGATGCACAGTCAGAAAGGAACACATTGAGAATGGACAAGACCGTTCCATCTACAACATTCTATCCTGACTTTGGGGATTTTTAATCATCACCCTTCCGTCGGAGCATACGCTCAGATTATCAGATCTGGCTGTGGAGCCAGTCAGTATGACACAGGCCATCTGTCTTGGTGAGTGTTTACGTGTGTCTTGTGTTTACATTCCTTGCGATGGTTCCACACGACTGACTGCTCCTCAGCGAAGACGGGTCTGAACTCCTCATCATCACGTCCAGCTTCCTTGTTTAGTCCACAGGCTGCTTGGTCAGCCATCTCCGGAGAGATAGACAGAGAGAGAGAGAGACAGAGAGAGAGAGAGAGAGAGGAGAGTGTGTGGGAGAGACACAGTCTGGTTGTTTGGTCCACAGACGGCTTGGCCCAGCCACACACATCCGTCTGGCTAAGAAAGAGGCCCTCTAATTCTCTGTTTCCAGCCCTGGAGGAGTCCCTGCTCTCCCCAGGGAGGTGCTGCCTCAGCAGGCTTCATCAGCCCAGGCTGTTGGGGCTCTGTGGAGGACACCACCATCTGCCCCAGGCCTCCACCACACGCAGAAAACACCCTGGGAGATGGATCGCTCAGCCTCAGTCTGTGTCCCCCTTCTCTGTCCTCCGTGTTCCCGCTCGACCCTACTCTCTTGCCCTCTCTCTCCCTCTCCTGTCCCGACCGATATTCCACTCCCCCCCCCCCCTTCCTTCCTCCCATGTTTTGGCTGGACCTCAAACGGCTCGTTAATTACAGTTGAAGTGTTCCTCGTCTTGCGTCAGATGGAAGGGTGAAAGTGGGGGAGAGATCCAGGGGAGGGGAGGGGCAGCAAACCTCAGCCCAGCTTCCGGGGGACAGATGGAAGATGTTCGCCCAGCCCCCCTGCTGGGACATGTGTCGGTGGTTCTGTTAGCCCATCAGCACCCTCCCGTTTAAATATAAAGTGTGTGTGTACAGCAGTGTGTACAGTGTGTACAGTGTTTACAGTGTTAGTGTAAGTTTGTGTCTGAGTAAACCATATGCCCAGCCAACTAGGGGATTTAGAATAATGTTGACAGCATCAGTGGAACAATTAGTTGGTGTAGTTTGGCCAACAGACTGAAGGAAGCATGGCCACTCACAGAACGATACATCACTGAGCTTTATCAGGAGCACAAAGCCCAGCAGGGGGGGAGGGAGGGAGGGAGGGAGAGGGCAGAGAGGGAGGAGGGGGGGAGACCGGAGACAGGGAGCGAAACAGAAAGACGGGCCAAGGGACGGGGCGGGGAGAGAGGAGGAGGGGGGTTAGCGGAAGGATATTAGAGAGAAGAGAGGACGAGTGCTGAGTGCAGAAAACTGTGTGTGTGTGTGGAAAGTGAGATTTTTTTTTTTTGGGGGGGGGTTCAGTTGGATGGGGATGGAGGGATAGAGAGGAAGGCGTGAAGGGGGGCTGCGAGGGGAGAGGGTGTTTTGGGGGTTCCAGGGAGAAGGGAATTTTAATTGCGTCTGTTGGCTAGAGATAAATACCCAATCAGCTCGCCCCCCCGTGGGGCCCTAATCACCAGCGTTATAATGACCACAGCTGCAGATGCTAACATGCTAACCCTTGATCATTAGACTTACCCTCTGCAGACGCACCCGGAGAACGTTCTCAGGGTCCGGACGCCCGTGCCGCGTAATGGGGCTTGACTTCCGTGCGCGTCGTTAAAATAGTGAGGGCCTTACCGGAGAGCGTAGAGGACCGTTCCGTTGCTGAAGATGCGAATGAGGCGGTTCTCCACGGTGACGTCGTGCAGGAAGGAGCGTTTGGAGTCTGGGATGAACGTGTCGGGGATCCAGAGGAGAGAAACCAGCCGGCCGTCCACGCTCACACTCTCGTTGCCCGGGAAGACCAGGCGGGAGTCTCTCCAGCGCTGGCGGAGGAAGATGGTGGCTGTGTAGTCCTGGAGGACAGGAGGAGGAAGATGGAGGTAAGCGATGGATGAAAGAGAGGAGGAGGAAGATGAAGGTAAGCGATGGATGAAAGAGAGGAGGAGGAAGATGGAGGTAAGCGATGGATGAAAGAGAGGAAGAGGAGGAAGATGGAGGTAAGCGATGGATGAAAGCGAGGAGGAGGAGGACGATGGAGGTAAGCAGTGGATGAAAGAGAGGAGGAGGAAGATGGAGGTAAGCGGTGGATGAAAGAGAGGAGGAGGAGGAAGATGGAGGTAAGCAGTGGATGAAAGAGAGGAGGAGGAAGATGGAGGTAAGCGATGGATGAAAGAGAGGAGGAGGAAGATGGAGGTAAGCGATGGATGAAAGAGAGGAGGAGGAGGGAGATGGAGGTAAGCGATGGATGAAAGAGAGGAGGAGGAGGAAGATGGAGGTAAGCGATGGATGAATTAGAGGAGGAGGAGGGAGATGGAGAGGATGACATGTTGACAGGAGGGGTTGATGGATTGAAGTGAGTCAGACTGCTCTGGAGAACAATGCGAACACATGCATTGCATCAACACATATTTTCAGGAGGCAACTGTACCATATTGATCTCTGAGATAGCATCGATGCTGGCAACATCCAGGCTCATGCCGATCTCAACGGGACCCTCTGGGGGGGGGGGAGCGATAGAAGGAGGAGGGAGGGGAGGAGAAAGGAGAGGCAGACAGGAAGATAAAACTGAGATGGAATAAACAGAAGAACAAGAGCGAGGGGGAGAAAGAGAGAGAGAGAGAGAGAGAGAGAGAGAGAGAGAGGAGGGGGGGGAGAGGGAGAGCGAGACGGGATGCGAGAAACAGGAGAGAGGAACAGCCGAAAAAAAGATGGACAGGTGGAGAAATCCATTGGAGAGATGAAGATTCCACAGAACGCTGGTCTTTGCAAGCCTGAAACTAGGTAGCAGATCAGAGATCTGCTGAGCCGGGGGGAGTTACCGTTGAAGTTGGGCCTCAGGTAGCGGTTGTATCCCTTCATCAGCTTCTGGATGGTGGGCTGCAGCTGGGAGTCATTCCAGTCCCCCCAAGCATGGCCAGGGAACATGCTCACCCTGGGGAGAAAAGAGAGATGAGAGAATGGAAGGGAGGGAGGGGAAAAAGATACAGAGAGAGAGAGAGAGAGAGAGAGACAGAGAGAGAGAGACAGGGAGAGAGAGAGAGAGAGAGAGAGAGAGAGAGAGAGACAGAGAGAGAGGGAAGGACAGTCAAGAGGGGCTGAGAAACCATTGTGAAGAACAGTATTGTTGACCTCTGCATGTTTGACCTCTCACCTCTGTGTGAGGGCCAAGCTCAGGGTCAGAAACATCAGCGGTGTGATGGGCATCGTAGAGAAGAGGTCGCAGGTCAGCAGCTAGGCAGGAAGACCGAGGAGAAGCAGATCCAGGCAGAAGATCAGACTGTTAAAATCATTAAACCTGCACTTCATTGTACAAGTCAGGTGGCCCAGCAGTTAAGGCATTGGGCTGGTGATCGGAAGGTTGTGAGTTTGATTCCCGGCTGTGGCAACGTGATGTTGTGTCCTTGGGCAAGGCACTTCACCCTACTTGCCTCAGGGGGAATGTCCCTGTACTGTACTTGCTCTAAATCGCTTTGGATAAAAGCGTCTCTTAAATGTAAATGTAGAATTACCGCCATGGTTTTTGTGACAGCCCAACTCGGTTTTCTTAATAGTAATTTAAGGGACTAAAGATCAGCGAAGTGCTTATTAAAAAGAGTAAAAAAACAAGTCATGTTTGAGGTTCCCTTGAAGCAAAAATGTGTGCAACAAATTGTAATTGCAAACGTTCTTCCGTGGCAGATTAACAGATGTTGTGCTCCTTTTTCACCACAAGGGTGCAGCACTCACACAGCAGGAGAGACCCCCACGACCGTTAATGCCTGAATGTGTCTTCAGACCCTGACAGGAATTACAGTCTCTCTTTTTATTTAATGGGGGGAGAAATACAATGTAACGCATGCATACATGCACACCCCCCCCCCCACCCCCCCACCCCCCACCCACCACCCACCACCCCCACCCACCCCCACGCACAAATTCTTCTGTCCCCGGCTGATGCATAGGGCTCATTATCGCAGGGCGTTTTGTCTCTTTCTTCTCTCTTTCTTTCTCTCTCTCTCTCTCTCTCTCTCTCTCTCTCTCTCTCTCTCTCTCTCTCTCTCTCTCTCTCTCTCTCTCTCTCTCTCCCCCTCTCTTCCACGCACACACACCCTCTCCTCCACGGCGCCGCGTCCAGGCAGAGGCAACATCATGGATCGTTCACAGCCGTTCATTAAACTGTGCGATTCGTTTCTTGGCTTCACAAATCCCAGAGATCTGGGAGGCCATTATCCACCCTTGGTGTCATCCAGGCAATCCTCACACACACACACACACATTCTCTCCAAGTGACTAGCAACATCCAAATGATATTTAAAAATGACTAGATCCTCCTCACGAACATGAACTTGGAAGTGCGTTGACAGCGCATGACCTGACACAACAATACACATCATATGCAGCAGAGTTCTGACGACATGTTAGCAGATGTTAGTCGTTTGTTTGTATTTAACAGTGTGTATGTATTTTCCTGGTTCTTGCTTATCTTTCTTCGAACCCCCCTCCGCCCACCTGTGCTCCACTGCTTCTTTCCTCTCATTTCCCTCTTGTCACTTCTGTTCATCAGTGACATCCCTCTTCTCTACATTTTCATTTAGCCGTCATTTTGTTCCTCTGGCATCCGTTCGTCCCCCTCCCCTCCCCCTCCTCCCTCCCTCCCTCCCTCCCTCCATCCTCCTGTTCTCCATCCCCCCCCTGGTTTATTACCTGTAGAGCCGGGTTCTTCAGAGAGGCTCCTCTCCCAGAACTCTCCTCCTCCGTCCCTCTTTCGGATCCTCTTAGTCTCTGTCCCGATCCTCCTCTCCCTCTCTCTTACTCAGTGCGCAGTATTAAGGAGACCGAAACAGTCTCTTTCTATTTTGCTCTGCCTCTCTCCCTTTCCTTCTCTCCTTCTCTTTCACTATATTCCTCTCTGTGCGTCTCGCTCTCTCAGTCTCTCTCTCAGTCTCTCGTTCTCAGTCTCTCTATCTCTCTCTCTCGGTCTCTCTCTTTCAGTCTCTCTGTCTCAGTGTCTCTGAGTCTCACTCAGTCTCTCTGTCGCTCAGTCTCTCTGTCTCTCAGTCTTTCTGTCTCTCAGTCTCTCAGTCTCTCTCTCAGTCTCTCGTTCTCAGTCTCTCTATCTCTCTGTCTCTGTCTCTCTCTTTCAGTCTCTCTGTCTCAGTCTCTCTGAGTCTCTCTCAGTCTCTCTGTTGCTCAGTCTCTCTGTCTCTCAGTCTTTCTGTCTCTCAGTCTCTCTGTCTCTCAGTCTGTCAGTCTCTCAGTCTCTCTGTCTCAGTCTCTCTCTCTTTCTCTCTCTCAGTCTCTCAGTCTCAGTCTCTCTTTCTCTCTCTCAGTCTCTCTCCATCTCTCTCTCACTCACCGTTTGGTACTTGGGTCTTTTTTTCCTTTGTGTGCTGCACCTCTCCTGCGCTCTCAGGGCATTCCTTCACTCCTTCTTTATGTCTTTTTCTCTCTTCTCTTCTCCTCCCTAACTCCTTCTCTCTCGCCTGTCCAGTGACTGAGATGTCTCTCTCGGAGCCTGTGGATTTATTCCCAATTATTCTCACTGTTATTCCTGGGTAGCAATCGATCTCTGTCAGTGGCTAATGACACAGCGAGGACTGGGTCTGTGGCATCTGTGTGTGTGTGTGTGTGCGTGCGCGCGAGCGTGTGTTTGTTTGTGTGTGTCTGAGCGCCAATACTTCTTACTCCCCTTCAATTCTCATTTTATAACCTCCCTGCCCCCACCCCGCAGTCTTGCTGTGTCTCACACTTTCTCTGATGGTTTCCGCTCTCTCTCTCTCTCTCCCACTCTCTCTTTCTACCACTCTCCCTCTCTCCATCTCTCCCTCCATTTCTCATTCCCCTCTCTCTCTCCCCCTCGCTCTTTCTTGCTCACGCTCACTTTCTCTCCTTTCTCTCTGCATCCAGCCCTCTTTTTTATTTATCTCTGTCTCTCTCTCTCTGCCTCTCTTGCACACATCCACAGACTTGCACCCTATCAACCTCTGCCCCCCAGGTATCCCCCCCCCCCCTCCATCTCTTCTTGATCCAATTTGCTCTGACACCCCTCCTCCTCCCTGGGCTCTGATCTCCACTGCACCTCACTCCTCCCCTCTCCTTCTGAACTCTGTCATCCGTCTCACACACCTAAATTCTTCCATCCATTCCCTCCCCCCTCTCTCTACCTCTCTCTCTCTCTCCCTCTCTCTCTCTCTCTCTCTCTCTCCCTCTCTCTCTCTCTCTCTCTCTACCTCTCTCTCTCTCTCTCCCTCTCTCTCTCTCTCTCTCTCTCTCTCTCTCTCTCTCTCTCTCTCTCTCTCTCCCTCTCTCTCCCTCTCTGTCCTGACACTGAGGGCAGCCTGGAGGCTTCTCCTGGTTTTTGAAACACCTCTCTCTCTCTCTCTCTCCACACCTCTCATTCTTCTCATTTCTTCATTTTATCACTCTTGTTCTCCCTCGCCCCCTTCACTCTCCATTGTTCGATAACATTCAACATAAAAAATGCATTACTTTCTCTCTTCTTTATTTTTCCCAATTTCTAAATATCTTTCTCCTGTCCGCAATGTGTTTGTCCATGTCTTTTATCTTCACTGATTCCAGAGATGATGCAAGTCTGCCGACTATTCAAACTATTGTTTGTCCTACTGTGTTCCGTGTTGGTTTAGAATGACGTCTGCTGACATTTCCCCTATAGTGACTCCCCAACCTGCTGGACATGTGAGGGGCTTGTCAAACTTCAGGATGGAGAAATGACCTGAGAATACTGTAGTCAGAAGTATCCACAGAGGAAGCAGAGAAGGCACAAGTTCACCCTTCCAGAGTCTACACACACACACACACACACACACACACTCAATCGCACGCATGCACACACACACACACACACACTCACACACACACTCACACTCGCACACACACACTCATCACCGAAGGCATCCAGATCATTCCACCAGCAGAGAGGTGCCTGTTAGCACTGTGAGTGTAATGATCTTCAGAATCAAAGTTGGCCTGATGTGATCTAAACACATTCATCGTATCAGACACGCTTCTGGCAAAACTCGAAACACATTCTCACACTCTAAAACCCTTTTTTTACTGTTATGCAATTGTGCTGCAAAATTGTAAAGGAAGTTGTCAAATACTGAACACAAATACAACACGGTTGGCATCCGTACAACGCAATGACTCCCTCTCACACACAACACTTTTACCTGGCGACTCGCTAGGCAACCCCTAATGGGAACAAGCGACACTGCAACGCAATGGGAATTCGCAGTAGAAAAATGAATAAATGAATGCAACACTTTTCTCAATCCAATTGAATACTTGTTCTCTGTGTGCTGGTGGAAGAGCTGAAACCCATATATAACATATATGACTGAAACCCATATATAACATCAGGGTCGATGTCCTACAGGCAATTGTCAATGGGTGTTGAAACACCAAAATCCAAAATCAGTGTTGTTCATTGCTAAATGCATTTACACTATGTATACATATAATTTTACATTCAGCCTTTACATTTAGCAGATGCTTTTATCCAATAAAAAAACTTACAGGAAGTACAGGGACATTCTCCCTGAGGCAAGTAGGGTGAAGTGTCTTGCCCAAGGACACAACATCAAGTAACCACAGCCAGGAATTGACCTTCCAATCACAAGCCCAACGCCTTAACCGCTGAGCTACCTGACTCCCTTTACATGTAAGTAAATGTCCTGAATGATGTTTTCTCCATTTTATTGTGTTTTGTTTAATGATTGCTCCATGGTGTTTATACTTTAAATGGATTTGTTGTGTTTCTAATTTGATAGAATTGTCTGATTTCGAGCACAGGTCAAAGGGTTTTAGTGTGTTCGATTTTGCCAGAAGAGTCAGAGGTTTTGGAGTTTGGAGTCTGAAGATTTGGTACTGTGCTCTCAGTGTAGAGAACAAGGAGGACTGTTTGAAGAAATGTGTTCAGCTAACAGACGGGTCATAGGGCAGCTGTGAACATCCAGAGTGCTCAGCAGAGGAGGATTATTCACGTGTCCTGAAGTGACTTTCTCCTCTTGCAGCTAACCTCTCCTGTCTCCCATCAAACATGTCCCTCTGCACGTCCGGGTCAGCGGTCAGGGGGAATCTCAGGCTTCGTCACAGGACGGCTCCCTTCCCCATGCAGGGTGACCCAGATGAGGGAGGACGGGGGAGGAGGGGGGAAGGGTCCAGGGGGCCACGCAGGCCTGGGTGATTCATGGGTGACTGTTTGAGTTGGGATGACCAAGCAGAGGGAGTTTGGGGCTAGGGGGCTGAGGACTGGGGGGTGGGGGCTGAGGGCTGGGGGCTGGTGGGTCGGGGGCTGAGGGCTAGGGGCTGAGGGCTGGGGGGTGGGGGCTGAGGGCTGGGGGGTGAGGGCTGGGGGGTGGGGGCTGAGGGCTGGGGGCTGGTGGGTGGGGGCTGAGTGCCGAGGGCGGGGGGGTGGGGGCTGACAGCTGGGGGATGGGGGCTGGGGGATGGGGGCTGGGGGCTGAGGGGTGGGTGCTGAGGGCTGGGGGCTGAGGGGTGGGTGCTGAGGGCTGGGGGCTGAGGGCTGGGGGCTGGAGGGGTGGGGGCTGAGGGCTGCGGGGTGGGGGCTGGGGGCTGAGGGTTGGCGGGTGGGGGCTGAGGGGTGGGGGGGTGGGGGCTGACAGCTGGGGGTGGGTTAGACAGGCAAGTCAGATCACAGATCTATTCTAGTAGATGTTTCTCATCTGTTTCATCTGTCCCTGTTTCTGTTCCTGCCTGAGTCTACCTTTCTGCCTGGCAGGCTGTTTGTCTTTCTGCCTGCCTCCTGTCTTCTGTCCCCTGCCTCCTGCCTTCTCTCTCCTGCCTGCCTCCTGCCTACCTGCCTGCCTTCCTGTTTGCATCCCTGCCTCTTTCCCTTCCCTCCTTAATGCGCAATATAAATTCCAAAGGTAATGAAGGTGCCTCACCAGTCCAACACAAACTGATTTCTAATCCACATCATCAAACTACACAACAAGCACCAGGCTACCTATGGAGGCATGGCCATGTTTTAGTGATGGTCTGTTGGGGCTGGACTGGAAAGCACACATGCTTGTGTGAGTGCGTGTGTGAGTGTTTGTGCGCAGTCCTCGGAACTGATTCACACAGTCACAGACAATAGGGTCTAGAATTGATTTGGTTTAGTAACTCACTCCTCCTAATTTAAGCGCTATTCATCAGCTTGGCTTCAAAGTTCGACATCAAATCAATCTCACACACATCTCTAACCCTAACCCACACTGGCACACCAATACACAAGCATACATTGCATACACACTCAATATAACCGACCCTCACATACACAAACACACCTTCCACCAACCCTCATTCATATTTCAAGCCTCCAATCCATTCATTCCAGCATTTTGTGTTCCCCCACAGATCAGCCAACCACCCCTCCAGTCCCCCAATCACTTCCTCATCTCCCGGTCCAATCTGCAGGGTCTGTATTTCATTCGGATGACATCGCGCAGCATATTCTTGCTGCCTTCGTCCACAGTGCCTCAGTCCCAAAAAAATTGAACCGTCGCCGATCGAGCGCGGCCCGTGATTTGTTGACGCGTGACTTCCACGAGTAGGTGGGAACGTCAAGCTGGCGAGGAGATGGACGTGGATGAATCTCCGTAGAGGGATCCCGACAACGGCTAGCAGCGCCCAGGCACCCACCCTGGGCATCACTTCTCCACCCCCTCCTCTCCACGCTCACCTGTAGCCCCGACACCTCTCCTCGTTTCTCTGATCAGCCCTCGCCTCTCTGCCTCTTTCCATTCCTCTCTCCCTTTCTCATTTTGAACACACCTTCAGCACCAACATCCCCTCCATCACCATCTCCTCCCTTCTCTCTTTAACCGTCAATCCCTTTCCTTCCCTTCGTCTTGAGCCCTGCGTGTCTTCCTCTCCTCTCAACTCTTTCGCTTTACTTCTCTCCCCCATCTCTGACGTCTTCCCTCTCTCCTCTCCTGGGCTCCCTGTCTCCCCTCGCCTCTCCTGGGCTCCCTGTCTCCCCTCGCCTCTCCTGGGCTCCCTCTCTACCCTCTCCTCTCCTGGGCTCCCTCTCTCCCTGTCTCCTCTCCTGGGCTCCCTGTCTCCTCTCCTGGGCTCCCTCGCTCCCTGTCTCCTCTCCTGGGCTCCCTCTCTACCCTCTCCTCTCCTGGGCTCCCTCTCTCCCTGTCTCCTGTCCTGGGCTCCCTGTCTCCTCTCCTGGGCTCCCTCTCTCCCTGTCTCCTCTCCTGGGCTCCCTGTCTCCTCTCCTGGGCTCCCTCTCTCCCTGTCTCCTCTCCTGGGCTCCCTGTCTCCTCTCCTGGGCTCCCTCTCTCCCTGTCTCCTCTCCTGGGCTCCCCTCTCTCCCTGTCTCCTCTCCTGGACTCCCTCTCTCCCTGTCTCCTCTCCTGGGCTCTCTCTCTCCCTGTCTCCTCTCCTGGGCTCCCTCTCTACCCTCTCCTCTCCTGGGCTCCCTGTCTCCTCTCCTGGACTCCCTCTCTCCCTGTCTCCTCTCCTGGGCTCTCTCTCTCCCTGTCTCCTCTCCTGGGCTCCCTCTCTACCCTCTCCTCTCCTGGGCTCCCTGTCTCCTCTCCTGGGCTCCCTCTTCTCCTCGTCGGTCTCCAGCGTTTCTTTCCAGTACTCACCATGTCTGGCTGTGGTGGGTGGAAGGGGGGTGCAGGTCTGTCTCTTGCTTGAATGGAAGTGCTTTTTGTCTCTTTCCGTCTTTTTCCCCTGCCCCGTCCTCCTTCTCTTCTGGGTGGCGATGAGGACTTTAGGCAGGGTAGACACTCCAACCCTGACTTAATGAGACCCTCCCCTTTCCGCTCTGTCCATCTCTCTATCTTCTATCTATCTTTTTTTTCTAAAAAATGTTCTCCTCCCCTTGAAAAAGGTTTCAAATTTGGATCAGAGCCTGGAGCCAGAATTAATCTTACACACACGCACATTCGCACACGCATGCGTATACACACACACACACGGGAGGAGCTAAAGGCGTTAACAGTTGATCCCCCGAGCCTGTGGAGGGGGCTCATCCAAAATGTGTTGTTTTATCTGATATCTATCATTTCCAAATCTATTTAAAGCGTATTATGAGACACACACATATTATGAGACACACACACACACACACACACGCCCACACACCCTTTCTTCATGTGATTCTGGTCGTCCTCCAGGGCCGAGGGTATCTCAGGCGGGTCAGGACCAGGCTTCAGGACCGGGAGCTGGCCGCTGCGGTTCTGCTGCGCCAGCAGAACCCTGATGAAGGTTTTCCAGGGATTTGGAGCTTGTTATGAATCCATGAGCGTTGTAATCTGCTTACTGTGCCGTGTGCGTCAGTACCGTGGCCCTGCTCGACTCTCGCTCTCTCTCTCTTTTCTTCCCTGGCTCTCTTTCAGCTCAGTCATGCAAGGCAAAGGCCACTTGTTTGTAGGAGATTGGAAAGAAGGCATTTTGTTTAGATGACTGCATACAAGCCTCAATAAACATGCTCCATCATTTCAAGTTGAAACGAAAGCCTTTTTACCCAGAATGATAAACTCACAGGGCCTGAAAACACAGTATAGGGTGTCCCATTCTCTGACGAATCAATATCGTCGTAGAATTGACCTCCCTTTTTTCTTTTTTTAATGGGTTGTCATGGTGTGTTATGTGCTGTCGGCAACCGTTCATGGTTTCGTATGGATTACACAGGAGTTGTTAGAACTACATGCATGGTGTTTTCTAAAGGTTTGATGGAACACGTGTCAATCTCAATTTCATTTCAATGTCATGATTTGAAACGCTTTATTGGAATGTTAAGAAATAAATCGCTGGAGCAAACACAGTGGACAGTATGTACAAATCAAGATATATACACAGGCTACATACATGCCCACCATCCTCCACCTTTCGGTTCTCTCTACCTCCCTCTCTCTCTCTCTCTCTCTCTTCCCCTCTCTCTCTACCTCCCTCTCTCTCTCTCTCTCTCTCTCTCTCTCTCTCTCTTCCCCTCTCTCTCTACCTCCCTCTCTCTCTCTCTTCCCCTCTCTCTCTACCTCCCTCTCTCTCTCTCTCTCTCTCTCTCTCTCTCTCTTCCCCTCTCTCTCTACCTCCCTCTCTCTCTCTCTCTCTCTCTCTTCCCCTCTCTCTCTACCTCCCTCTCTCTCTTCCTCTCTTTTTCCCTCCCTCTCTCTCTCTCTCCCTCTCTCTCTTTTTCCCTCCCTCTCTCTCTCTCTCCCTCTCTCTCTTTTTCCCTCCCTCTCTCTCTTTCCCTCCTTCCCTCTCTCTCTCTCTCCAACCCCTCTCCCACTCTTTCAAGCTTCGTGTTTGAGTTGAGGGAATTGAGGCAGTGTGCTGCTGGTCCACATCCTCTTTCCTCAGGACCGCTGGGATCCAGCTAACTGGCAGCTGGTGCTGGGAATGGAAGAAACCGACAAGAGCACTTTCCTTGGAATATGGCTCCATCTCTCTCTCTCTCTCTCTCTCTCTCTCTCTCTCTCTCTCTCTCTCTCTCTCCAATCCCCTTTTATTGTTTTGTTTTTTTACTTTCTCTCTCCTCATCCCTCTCCCTCCCCTACCGTCTCCTTTTTTCTCTTTCCTTCTCTCCCCTATCGCTCTCTCACGCTCTCTTCATACGTACATCTTTCCATCTTTCCATCTGTCCTGCTCACTCATGCATTCGTTCCTTCCCCTGCCAATCATCCCTCCATCCTCCGGGGGGAGTTTGGATGCAAACGTCAAGGATGGTGAAGTCCCAGCCTAGAGTCCAAGTCCTTAACACGGCCAAGTACGGCCAGGGTCAGTACTGGAAGGGGACATGTTAGAACAGAAACCGATCACCATAGACCATCTGACATTGGTGGGGGTGTCAGTTACCAAGGAGACGTATAGATTATAGGAATTACAGGATTATTTTCACCCATGAACAGATCTGTTATGTTAGTCGTCTTGAGAGAGAAGATGACTGTGACGCGCCCCTCGCGTGAAGCCTACGCAGTCAGGATGAAGGAGAGAGAAGGAGAGAGAGAAAGAGAGAGAGAGAAAGAGAAAGAGAGAGAGAAGGTGATCTCTAGGGGATGGGGGGGGATGGAGAGCGTTGTGGAGAGAGTTCAAGTCAGCGAGTGGTGACTGTAAACAAGGTTTCTCGGTTTGTTATGCAGAGGAATCCCAGGGTTTAGGGCACACGTTCCCTCTGTCTAACGTTCCCTCTCCGTCTCTCCTCCTCGGCTTGGCACGGCTGAACCTGAGAGATCGGAGGGCTCATCCCTCCCTCTCCTCCCTCTCCTCCCTCCCTCTCATCCCTCCCTCTTCTCCCTCTCTCCCCGTCTCTGACCAGGACGAGTAAAACGAGACCGACTAAAGACGTCAGGGGTAAATGCACATGTGAGCCTCGCAGATCACAAGATGTTTCAGACCATAAGTGCTTTCCCCACTGCTACCAGAGTGGCAGGGGGTGGGGGGCGGGGGGGGGGGGGGGGGTAGGGGGGGGGATGGGGGGGGGTTAGTCATGGGGGATGTATGTGTGTAAGGGGGAGGGGTGGTTAGTCTTCCCCCGTTTCCCCAAGGTCAAACTTACCTCCCCCTCCTCTGTCATCTCTCTTCTCCATCCAGTTCCCTTTCAGGCTTCCCCCCGTTGCTGCCGGCCCTCTTACTGTCCATTACGGCACTCATGGTGGTCGCTGTATGTGTCACAACACCGCGGGCGCGCCCATTAACCCTACTTTTTGAATCACACGTCTGCCTTTCCCCCAGTCCTGCTCCTAAACCTGGTCTTTCTTCGGTCGGACCACTGACCCGTGGTCTCCTCATCCCGGGGTACACAACACCCCCTGGAGCCTGTGCTGTCCCTCCACGTGTCTTCACATGGAATGCAGATGAGCTGCGGCGTCAGGATGTGTTAGCATCCTGGCCCCCTTCCTTCAGGTATCCCAGGGATAGAGCAGGAGCCTGGGGGGACAAGGTGAGAGTGCCCCTCTCCCCGACAACAACACCACCACCACCACCTGTCAGCCCGGCTCATTTGTGCCCCCTGGAGAGCGGACACCGGTGATCGCTGATGCTAACCGCTTGGTTCCTCCTGAGGGGGGGCTGGTGGTTAGAGATATGCTTCAGTGAAGACTCTGTCCCCTGCGCACACACACACACACACACACACACTCTGCACACACAGTGGTTGTCCACACGAAAAATGCTGTGACACAAGCACGTACTGCAGACGTACACACACACACACACACTTCTCTAGCCGCCCAGAGGGGACTACGCCGACCAATTAGCATGCTCCAGTTGATTGGTCGAGGGACCAGCTGTGCATCTGGCAAATTATTTCAAAACGAACAGAACTGACTGTACCTACCGTCCTTTCAACAAAGAGAATACGAGCGTAAACACAGATATAGCAACATGTCACTGCTTATACAGTGAGGAGGAGAAACGCTAGCAACATATTTGTATTCATCGGTGGGTCTTGAACAAATGAGTTGACACTACTAATTGCTGTATGTGGCATTTGATTTGAGTCTAGGGATTCCTTTTGATTATATGTGCTGGTGCGTGTTTGAAAAAGTAATTAGGGTTTGTGAAACTGGATTTTCAGCTCAAATATTGACTGTTATTCTACTATCCCTGGATAGTCGTTTACCAGGAGGGGGTTGAAAGTCTGCAGTTTTAATAGCACGTGTATGGAAGGTAAACTCATTTATTTCTGGTGTGAACGCTCGGCTTTACCCAGGCTCCCTAGCGACGTGTCCAGACACACACTTCAGTGAGTTTGCTCCGTGGCAATATTACCAGCCTCTCCCATCGCTTCCTCCCTTTCGCTTCTCCTCTCCTTCTCTCTCCCTCTCTCCTTATTTCTCCATTTAGTTTCCGCTCATTGATTTCCCTCTCCCGCCCAGTTCGTCATCTCCCTCTGCCTGTCTTTTCCTCTTTTCGCATTTGCATCCTTCTCCTCCACCCCCCCCCCCCCCCCCCCTTCCACATTTATGACAGTGTCACTAATGTTTACCTGGCTGTTCCCGACTGTTTCCTCTCGTCCCCTATTAGCGGTGCCCTTCTGCAGCCTGATTGGATGACAGACCTCAGCCCTCGCCAGCGTCCATGCAGGCGACAGTCAGGGGCGTTGGACGAGAGCTGTGGGCCAGAGGGACCGAGCGCTCCGAGTTCTAATTGTCCCCCCTCCCCTGCCCCTCCACAGGGAACGCAGAGAAGAGAAGGCAGGAGGAGATGATTCATTGAAGCAACATTCTGCATGTGCTGGAGAGCCAATAGGAACGTACGTTCGCACATACTCACCACTAAACCACCAGAAGCGGTCGCTGGCTTTATTGCCTCAACATAAGCGGCTCACATAAGCTCATACGGCCGTGTGATTGGATCTAAGCTTGAGTTAACTTCAGCACGATACACACCCTCTTCTGAGCCCTGTTCAACCTAGTCAGGCCGTCCAAATGTGTAACACCGTCTGCGATTCAGGCGTCCGCTCACAGGATCTTCACTCCGTCAGCGGCGAGGGGACAGGCGGTCCACACACACGTATGCGAGTGTGTGCGCGTGTGTCCAGATATCAGCGTTTTTGGCACGTGTGCGTGTCGTGTTACACTTACAGTTAGGCATTTAGCAGACGCTCTTATCCAGAGCTCTTATCCAGAGCAAGTGCAGGGACGTCCCCCACCCCCCCACCCCCCAGGGCAAGTAGGGTGAAGTGCTTTGCCCAAGGACACAACATCACGTTGACACAGCCGGCATTCGAACCAGGAACGGTCTGATTGCCAGCCCCACTCCCTTACCGCTCGTGCCCGTATTTTCTCTTCTCCTCCTTCCAGTGATGAAGCAGTAATGCAGCTGCAGCGAGACCCGTCCACGCTGACTGCAGCCCTGAAGCCCTTCAGCGCAAGCCAGATCGATCGGCGATCGACGGCGGTACGGCACCTGCTCACACACACACACACACGCGAGACATGGGAACACACACACAGACAAAATACACGCGCATGTACAACCGTGCACAAACAGTACATGATTCTAATGCACAGCACACCCCCTATATTGGCATCTAGCTAGATCAGGCAATCAAACGTCATTGATCTCACTTTTTATCCTTATTAGAGTGGATACAGAGACTTTTGGGAACTCATTAGAATCGAAGCAGATTCCAGATAATCGTTTTGTAAAAGAGAGCTGGACAGCGATAGAGGGTGGATGTCTCGTAATTGTGTATCGAACAGCGACAGCGTGCCCACTCTTCAGGACGCCCTGTCAGGCGGCGCGGATATCTGCAGTTCTCATCGCGCCCACTAGAGTGACCCTGCTGCTCAGAGACGGCAGCGAAACGTCCTCTTCTGCGCTGTTTCTCTCTCTCTCTCTCTCTCTCTCTCTCTCTCTCTCTCTTTCTCTCTCTCTCTTCTCTTTCTCTCTTTCTCTCTCTTTCTCTTTATCTCTCTCTCTCTCTTTCTCTTTATCTCTCTTTCTCTCTCTCTCTCTCTGTCTCTCTCTCTGTCTCTCTGTCTCTCTCTCTCTGTCTCTCTTTGTTCCGCCTCGTTCTCCCTCTGTTTTCTTGCTCTCCCCCTGAACACGTGTGTCAGTCCAGTGACGTTAATAAAACGTACATCCTTAACTGCTGGCGGCCCCCATCTGGACCTGACCGACATGACGTTGACGTGGACTTGATGGGGACACGCTGTGCTTCGATATGTTTGTGCTTTCTTCTGGGGTGGGAGCTGGGGGGGGGGCGACAGGGGGGTTTCCCCGCTTCTCGCCTCTTCTCGTTTCCTCCTCTCCTCTTTTCCCCCTCTCCTCTCCTTTTCCTTTGTCTCCTCTCCTCCCTCTTGCTTTCTTTGGCTTTGCTCATTATCAAGCTCTATGTTTTTATGTTGACATGGCAAATATTTTAGGAGGAAATAGTGCTGATTCATATACACACATGAGCCCCTGAGCCAACAGCATTGTTTGTTGTCCTTAAACCTCAGTTTTACCCATATCATGTATATATAAGACAGGGTCTGGAGACGTAAGGGGATCACTTCCATTTGCCTGCCACAGAAGAAGACAGGGCTTGTTCTGCGCCGAAGTAGCAGAAGGAATATTCTGGAACCATGCTACAGGGAACTGAAAAGATGCAGCTCAGAGGAATGTGTGACCGTAGGATTCAGGAGTTATTGGATTTCGGCTGATAGGCTGTTGCAAAAGGTTTCGCCTCGTCTCAGAAACTAGATTCTGAGTTGTCCTGGACAAGTTTGAGATCCGAAACGTTCTTATTCGGGTGTTATCGTTCTAAATTGATTTACTGCGCTTTCGACCCATCGCTTCGATGGTTCGCGAACCGCTGATGTTCTTTCCCGAGAATAATCAGGCGTGGGTAATCAGCGAAATGTTCAGACAAGGACATCGAGGGCAGTCCGAGGGGATATCGTCACTGTGAGTGTGTGTGGAGTGTGTGTGACTGTTTACACACAACAGGAGGCTGGAGCCGCACAGGCCTCTTCTAAGTAAAGCATCGGACCCAAGGACGTGTCTTCAAGCAGGCGTTCTGCTCCGGAGTTGACTAAACAGACCCGATAGTTCATGGCGATGTTTTAGTAAATAAAGACGCGTGCATGTGCGCTTGTGTCGGGGGGGGGGGGGTGTGTTTTGGGTGGATGGATGTCGGGCAGTTTGCCGTATTGTTTGGGATACCTGTGTCTTTCCAAACATTATTCACCGAACATCACCCCCTGCCTCCAACCCCTCCAACACTCCTTGACAGGTCTGGTATAATCCCTCCTCAGTCAGAGTTTACTGTATAAACAGCACAAACACAAACATTCAGCCAAGGCCTGCACAGACTTGCTCCCGAACCCTCCGTCCATCACAAGCACCCCTATATTTTGTTATGCATTCGAAGCAGGTGTTTGTGTCTTTGCATATAGTGTGTTTGCGTGTTTGTGTACGTGTGTGCGAGAAAGTTCTGCGAATAGGTGTGGGTGTGTGCATGTTCCGTTAGTCAGCCAGGTGAATGTAGGTCAGGTAGCAGGTGGAAGTGGAGGATTTATCGTTTATTTTTTTTTATGTTAAGCAATAATTCCTCCACCTCAGGCTACAGGATATAGATCTCAAATGATAAACGGATTCAGTTTTTTTTTTTTTGGACAGAGATAATGCATTCAGGATCGCACATATTGTACAGGACAGTGCCCGGCAACACTCTCCCCTCTTGTGCACATGCACAAAGATGCTGTTCTCTGTGCATCCAGGTCTCTGGAGAGAAACGAACGATGTTGGAATAGCACCATGGTTGTAGGCATCGACTAAAGTGAGCAGCCTCAGTTGAACATGGTTAACATACAGTATGTGATGTATGATGAATGTTTGTTTCATTTAAGAAACATGGCGTGCCAACAGAAAGGGTAACAAGTACAATCTTTTTCTTTTTTTTTCTGATGACAAAAACAACAACTTAAAGGGTAACTTTTACAAGTCAAATATGTCAGTATAAACTCCCTAGGTAAGCCCTAACCAACTGTAGAATAGAACAGAGGTGGAAATAATGATCTCCTACACACCCAAGCATAATAAATTATCCAAACTGTTTTGAAAGCGAGTTCCAGCAAAAAGGGATTAGAACATGCTGTACTTATGAGTATTTACTGTACTGGGGCTGGTGGAAGGACATGACATGTCAGATGCCTCTTTCTCATCACACTAGCTGAGGGCAGGAGCCCGTGAGCAGAGCGAAGCACGCTGTAGTTTCAGGGTCGTTAATCTTACACGATGTAGAGACACTTTGACCCCTGTCACCCTTCGTCAAGATTCACAGTTACACATTTGCATGTGTCTGATAAAACCACACGAGCACTTTATTATTATTTTAAAAAGGATCTTTCGAAACAAAACAACCAATGAAATGTTTTTTTTGGCAGAAACTCTGAAAGTGAGCTAAAAGACTTTCGGTGTCTTTGAAGAGCGATGTAAAAACCTTTTTTGTAGTCTCCCTGTCATCACCTGTCAACATTGTTTCAACAAGTGAGTGGTATCAGGAGTATACAATTAACAGGCTGCAATGCCAGGAACCTTTTATCAGGAACTTTTACTTTCCCTCAATCTCTCTATTTAACTTTTTCACTACCAGAAGACTTCAGATGATCTTCAACCTCACCTTGAACGTTTAGCTAATGTAAACTATAATTTGCATACGATGTTAGCCATTTGTGAGCCTGCCAATGAATCTCGATTTCACAGAGAAGAGGTCTCGTATTTTCATGCTCGGCTTCAACTGATACGGGCCCTTTTATAATCTATCAATGAAAACACTTCAGGGCCATCAGTTATGCAAATATAGGTCTGAATTACAATCTGGCACAAGTAAGAGGTCAGGGTCAGTGTCTTCTTAACCAAGCAGCACAGTGTGTGCTAGATAGTATAGTTCTTACAAACCGTAAGATTGTTTTATTCCATCTTTCACCTTTGTGTGTGAATATATTGTAAATGTGTGTGTGGGGGTGAGTGTGTGTGTGAAGATTTACACATTTATAAGAAAAAAGTCCAACTTTGTAAGTCATTCTAAAGTCATACTATTTATATTATGACGTTTTCTTGTATAAAATGGATACAAAATGAATGTTGTACACATGCAAAATGTCCATTGGGTTCAACTTGGTCAGTACACTGTCAGAAGATTTCGTATTGGGATATGTCATCACAGATGTTTAGAGTACGTCTCCCTTTACGTAAAAACAGGAGCTGAATCCTGAGTGTTTTCCAGTGTCTAACAGTAACCCCATAAGTACACTACACGTATTCATCCATGTGTCCAGGGAAAGATTGGACTTATTGTACAAGGAGAAGGTCAAGGTTATTTTATGTAATGTTTTTATTTCAATCTGGTTCCTTATCTGAGTATCACTCCTTGAATGGCCCAGTCTCCTTAGGTCTGCATTCTTCCACAACTTGGGAAAGTGACACGGTCTTTACTCTCACCTGACCAGTCAAAACCCCCTTTCCCACCCCTGCCCCAGCCCCCTTCTCAACACCTCACCTCTAACACAGTCAGCAGGATCTACTGTGAGACAGACAGAGAGAGAGAGAGAGAGAGACAGAGAGAGACAGAGAGAGACAGAGAGAGAGAGAGACGGAGCGATAGAGAGACCAAGAGAGTGAAGTACGAAAGAAGAGGAGAGAGGTGAAGAATGTGGATTATCAGTTTGTAGGAATCAGTTAACCCTCCACTGTGGGATCATGTTACACTGACTGGCAGCTTCTGCTGTTTCACTGGTCATCGTTTTCCTGACAGGATTGTTTTCTCCATGGTTTCTGTATGGGCGTGTGTGTCTGTGTGTGAGCGGCCGTGTGTGTCTGTGTGTGAGCGGCCGTGTGTGTCTGTGTGTGAGCGGCCGTGTGTCTGTGTGTGAGCGTGCGTGTGTGAGTGTGTGTGAGCGTGCGTGTGTGAGTGTGTGTGAGCGTGCGTGTGCGAGTGTGCACACACATTGATTTTACCGTCCTTATGACCATAAACTTGTTTTTTTGTTGTTGTAGAAAATGACATTTCAGTGGATATAATTTACAGTTTATTGATATAAAAAAGCGAATAGTTCCAGATTGCAAACCTTTTTTTACACTTGAGTTTAAAATGTCAAACACACAATTTAAAATACAAACTTGGAAGGAAAAGATAAAAATACATAAATAGACAAACAATACACAATCATAAAATACAGATATTTACACATTATAATTGTACTTTTTCTGACTTTTTCAGCTTGTTACATTTTGAAATTAAAAAGTATTATTTGTGGCAGTGATTCTAGTGTCATCAGCAGAACATGCACTGTTTCACAAGGTGTACCCTTTCAACTAGTATGTCATTTGAGTTCATAGACTCATTTTAGCATAAGCTGATCTGGAATCTACAAAGGACAGAGATTTGTTGACCACAGGATAAGACCTCAGACGGTGCTGAGTCATCGGTTCCTGTGGGAATCGGTCCCTTGTAACATGACAGTCCCACGCTAGCAAGCTCAACACACCGTGTCAGCGCAAATGTTCTGTGAAGTGTGTGTGTGTGTGTGTATTGTAGGAAGTTTCTTTATTTCTCTCTCTCTCTCTCCCTAACACCTTTCCAGTCAGAAGCTCAAAGTCTCTGGCCTAACTTTCCAGTTTTGATTCAGTGTCTCTCGCCACTCTCTTCACACCTCTGTGCCTTCTCTGGGATACAGGATCCCTGACGAGCCCAGGCCTGGGTAGAAGTGCCCATTATACTGGCTGAGGATGGCACTACTGTACCCCAGGGAGGATTGAGTGGGTGAGGAGGAGAGGGTAGGGGGAGGAGGCAGCGGAGAAGCCCACTCCGGTGCGCCATGGCTAGGAGAGTAACTACCAAAAACCCCAGGCTGTGGAGGCCTCTGATTCCCATCCATGGGCAGGTTGACGGGCAGGGATCTGTTGAGCATGTCTCCACCAACCTCATTGGCTCCCCCAACTGCCACTCCAGACATCTCAGACAGGAAGCTGCTTAGGCAGGGGGTGGGGCCAGTGGAGGTGGGAGAGGGGATTCTCTCCGGGGTGGGGGACATGTCAATGGCAGGGTTACCAAGGTGCTTGGGGCTGCCCCTCTCATTATCACCAGACTCTGGACCCCCGGCTCCGTCCTCACCAGCGGACAGGACATCCGAC
This sequence comes from Neosalanx taihuensis, assembly GCA_030340665.1. Classification (NCBI taxonomy): domain Eukaryota; kingdom Metazoa; phylum Chordata; class Actinopteri; order Osmeriformes; family Salangidae; genus Neosalanx; species Neosalanx taihuensis. Next base: position 4,678,286 of record CM059302.1, read on the forward strand.
TTCCTCTTCCTCTTCCTGCGGAAATTCCCGTTGTCGAACATCTTCTCGCAGTTTGGATCTAGGGTCCAGTAGTTACCTTTTCCTGGGAGGAGAGTTGGCGAGGAGTACATTAGAGATTAAGCAAGTTTCAACACACGCAATGACAGCTCTAAATTAAACAATGACATATGGTTTTCATGTCAACTTTCCCCTAATAAAAAGAAAAACTCTGCCAACAGAAAAATGTGGGCTATAATTTGACGGCAGAAAAGTCTTACCTGGATCATCCTCGTCACGTGGAACCTTCTTGAAGCAGTCGTTGAGGGACAGGTTGTGTCGTATGGAGTTCTGCCAGCCAGCCTTGCTCTTATTGTAGAAGGGGAAATTGTCGGCCACATACTGGTAGATCTGACTCAGAGTCAGCCGCCGCTCAGGGGCCCCGTGGATCGCCATGGCGATGAGCGCAGAGTAGGAGTACGGGGGCCGGACAAGCTTCATCAGGTCCTCCTGAGATGGAAGGGAGAACCAGCCTCCCAGCTCCCCTCCAGGCCCCCCGGCCCCCCCGGGGCCCAGGTAGGGCCTCTGCATTCCGTAGTGTTGGGGGACAAATGGGGGCCCGGGGTTCCCAGGAGGCCCAGTGGTGGCCAGGTAGGGGGGTGCGTTGATGCCCGAGCCATTGAACCACAGGTAGGGGTTGGGGGTGGAGGCGGTGTAGTCACCCAGGTCATACGTGGATGGGGCTGTGCGCTGCGGGCTGGGCAGGGAGGGAGGAGGGTAGTAGCAGTCGGTGTACATGCTGAGCTCCGGAGGCTCCTGGCCCAGGCTGGGAAACTGGGGGCCGCAACGAGGAGGTGACTGGTCCTGGGGCTCGAAGGAGGTCATAGTTTGGAGAGTGCTCACCTCTGGAAATGTCCTCCGTTGAGCTGTTGTTCTTGACTCCAGAAGGAAGTGCGTTCCTGGATGACCTCGATGCTTGTTACGCGATTTTCAAGTTTTCTGAGATCTTCTTTTATTTCTTCAAGTCAGTTGAAGTCAGTGTTAATTTCCAATAAAATATGTTTTTTTTAATCTGGTTTGTCCCTTACCACTCTCTGTCTCTCTCTCACTCTCCACCTGTTTCCCCCCGCCCCCTGCTCTCTACTTGTTATCCATGGATCGGTTGCCCTTGCTGTAAGTCAAAGCTGTCACCTGTCACACCTGTTATATCTGTTTTCGTGGGGACACCCCCTGCCTCTTTTGATTGGTCGCTTACCCAGGTGAGCAGTTTGACATTGCACTTTTTTTGGTCAGACAAACTGCTGATTTTCTTTCTAAGCATCACTCTTTACACACATTTGATTATTAGTATTAAAGCATTGCAATGATTGTGATATTACATTATAATGTTATAATATTATACTCCTACTAATAATAGCTATTGTAAGTTATTTTTATACAAGTTTATTTTTTATTTTCTTTTTTTCAGATCCTGATTTAAATCAGGATCGTTGCATATTACATCTGCATGAACTAAGCGTTTTCTTCTTCTTTCAGCAATAGCCTAAATAAAAAATATGTATATTTAATTTAAAAAGTACTAATTACTAAGAGTTCAACAGACCATTTAACAGTAGTGGATGTCGCGTTGAAGACCCGGTTCACTTAATAAGGCTATCTTGGGTTTCCCCTGCAAAAAGGTATCATTTTTTTTTTCGTTCCGTTCTACATTTGTAGCGCCATCATGTGGATGAATTAAACTGAAATAGAAATGAAAGAAAAAGCATGCGATTTTTAATTAAATATTCAATTTAAATAGTCATTGAAATAATTCAATTAATTAACTGAGCATTTATTTGCTCTGCTTTCTAAACATCTCATCTACGAAGGCACGATGCCAGTTTCCCGCCTTGACTCTGTCTCGTGCCCGAGCTTGCGCACATGATATAACGGAATAAAAACCACGTCAAATGATTTGTTGAGCCGCATAAACTGTCAACATAAAGACTTAATAGCTCAGTAGCATTCCAAGCTACTTAACTTGCTTATCCTACTAACTTTGTTCTCTTTTTCACTTTTGAAGGTAAGAAACATATATAGTTACTAAGTGGTCCACCTGTTGCCATTTGGCTGCCAAGTACTGTACTACAGGCTACTGTACTGTACTAGCCTATAAATTATAACATCATGTATTCGTATAATGTATTCAGACTAGTATAGTATGTATTGTATTATTGTACCGTATAGTATACTATACTATAATACCAGGCAATATTACATAGTTTACAGTACAGTAGTCTACACCTGCCACCACTGAATCTCTAAAACAACAAATAAGTGATTGGTAGTCACACAGTCAGCACTTTGCTGTAGCTCGGCTGTTTGGCCAACTGTTCCTACGATAAAACTGGCTTCGTCACTATCCACCTGGCATCTCCAGACCAGAATATCGGGGTGGACTACAATGGCCGACGTTTCTGGCGAACACACAGAGGACTGCGAAGAACAGAGGATGCAGCAGAACAAAGACTTAGAGAGGATGGTTGAAGACATGGAGAACATCTCAGGTGCTCGTTTCTGGACCCACACAGAGATGTGAAGATGAAAATACCCCCACCTGTGTACACAAACAGCCTCCCTCCATCCACCTATAGCGCCCTGTTCTCTCTCTGCCCAACTGTAGTGCACCTGACCTGGATGGCCTATGACATGGTGGTGCAGCGGACCAGCCCGGAACTCTCTGACTCTCTCAAGAAGTTAGAAGAGGAGTACCTTCGCTGCAAGGCTGTCATCTGTGACTCCCCAGGCCGGGACCAGGTGCCCAGTCCCAGGGATGTGGAGCAGGACCCGCTGCAGGAGCCCAGTTTAGAGATGGCGATGGAGGAATGCCCAGAGCTTGTGCATCCCACAGCCACCTCAGCTCCTGCAACCGATGAGCCCTCAATAGATTAGCATATGCCTACATCAGCAGTCTGGTTCCCACTGTTATGGAATGGTTTGACCTAGTTTGACATCGTGCCTGTTATTGAAACCTTTTCTACAATTGCACCTGTTGTTGATTCGCGCTGAATAAAAGGCAACGTGGTTCCAAATACAGTGTCTGTATGTTTATTCCTCCTAAGTAAAAAACAGAAAAAAACACTATCTGTTAAAAACAATGGATGTGAGAGCTGACAGCTGTTGATGTCAGTGTGTCTGACTGGGTTGCAGATGGAGAGAGCAGAGAAGACAGTGGAGGACAGTGACCCAACCAGCCACAGTGACCTGGATCAAGTCCTGCGAGGGCTTGACTCCATGTCTGACAGCATAGACACCCTGGAGCGTACGTCTGTCTCGTGTCTTATCACACTTCTTTTACACCAGGACATCAGTAGGATCTCATTTTTCGTTACTCATCTGGGAGAATGGAAAATTACCCATGCAAAGTGCATGATGCAACTGTTGCAGAAGACCTGAAACTTTATCCGTGCTGTGCCCATCTTTCCCCATCAACCGTTAGGGCTGTCCAACCTCGATTCAGAGGTTTGGGATCTGGGAAGCATGTTGTGTTCTGATGACTGCCAGCTCGGTGTCCTCGCTGTTTTAAAGAGGAGGGTTAATAAGCGTTTCACACGCTCATCAATTCCTTATCAGATGGACTATCACTTTCAGGGATCTCATGTTTTACTTTGCCACCGGGGACGGTTTATGGACAAGCTATTAATCAGCTCCGGCAAGCCAACCGGCAACACCTCCCCCGCACCCACCCACACTGCCCCACCCCCTACACCTTTCTGTTTATTCCCCAGGCCAGAGGAAATATCCGTTTTGTTTCAGCCCCTGAAAACACAGCCCACAGTCTTGGCTCTTCACCCTGACAGTCAGAGGCCGTGTGTTAAAGTCAAAACAAGTATGACATGACGGCAGTTTGGAACACGTCCTCATGTGCTGCTCTCGGGTCATGTGGGGAGGTAGACAGCGATTGGCTGTGAGACCACGAGATCACACGCACTCAACGACACTGGAAACCTACTGTAGAAAAGACCGACACGTGTGAATGACAAAGGATCCCTGTTGGATCACCGAATTTGGAACGGGGATTAATGAGGGGAATCGTTTAGACCCTGTGACTGAATGTAGGAATCCATTTACACACATTTACTTTTTCGTAGTGAGTCATGCCCGATGTTTGAAACAGGAAATGATGTAGGTCTGCTGTGTGTATGACTTCCTGATACATTGTGGTGTCCCTCAGTGATAACCCAGCTGAGACTGTGTGACCTGATCGTGTGCTTCTGCCATCCTGACAAGATGGCTGCCCTGGAGACACCTGAGGCCACCTGGCCTGGCACTGGAGCCAGCTCCGAGGAGTGAGGAGGAGGAGGCAGAGGAAGAGGAGGCAGGGTGGGTACAAGCAGGAGAGGAACAGACAACATCAACCATGTATGTTGAAAGGTTTTTAATGACTGAAACAACTCAATGCATAGTTAAAGGGAGGGGGTAGGAGCTGACAAACTGACAAAACGTATCAAAATCATCGACAATATCAAACATTCAGCTTTAACTTTGACACACAGTTCGCCTGGTGCTGTTATTGGGGGGGTGGGGGAGGGCGTGGTTATCGTGCGGCAGGGTACAGGAGGCAGGATTGTCTCGTAGCGCCGGAGTCTTGCTCCTTGGTGCTGATGAGCTTGAGGGGCGTCTGCGCGTGCTGGCTGATGATGTCACTGACCGTGGGTAAACTCTGCAACGCAGCGCCACAGCACATCCCAGCCGCTATCAGACAAGCCCACAGACGCACACATCCCCCCCGCTTGACCTCTCAAACCAAACACTCTGTGATCTACAGCTCAGGGTCAGATGCCACCAGAGGGCTGCGTTGTAGTGATGGTGGGTTGGTGATGGTGGTCTGGTTTACCTTGAAGCTGTTTAAGCTCTTGCCCAGGGAGTATTGCCCTCCTTGCTGCCGTATCTGGATGTTGTACACATGCCCGCCGAAGAGCATCATGAGGGTGTAGGGCTGCTCAGACAAACCCCTGGAGCTGTCCCTCACCAAGAAGGCCCCGTCCTAACACACAAACACACAAGAGGACCGCATCCATCACTCATGACAAGCGCCAAGTGAAATGTGTTTGATGGCCAGAATGGCTGACAGTATGTGGCTGTGTTTGTGCGTTGTCAGGTTGCCATGGCAGAGAGGGGGTCGTCTTCACCTTGTTGACCTTTCTCAGAACCAGCTCCGCTTGCTGCCTGCTCATCTGACCTCCATACCAGCGAGGGTCCATGTCCTGGAGCCGTCACCATGGAGACACAAACACACGGTTGGTTAGCGCTGACCGTCGTTCTCTAACCGCTCATGTTTCTACTCACCAGTTGGAAATGGATGGAAATAAGCAATTAACATGTTAATAACCATTTAAAAGATCAATAAACATTACCAACTACCTATGGACACTTAAGGCAAGAGTGGGGTTAACTGTTTACATATGGTGCAACATCGCCATCTTGTGGCTTCAATTACACTTCAGATTCAGATTCAGAATACTTTATTAATCCCCAAGGGGGAAACTCCTTAGCAGCAACAGCACACAGTCTCGCAATAGCACACAGGGGTAAAGGTGTGAGGTAAAAGATTAGAATAGTGCACACAGGGATAAAGGAGTGGGGGCAAAATAGGTAAGTGAATGCACACAAGGGGTAAAGCCTGAGATAATTTATTATGTACAGACTACACAATTTTAGTAAAAGTATTGCTCTTGCAGGATATAAAGTGTTGATCCTGGGATTTAAAGCAAAGTAGAGCTTTCACAGCACAAAGTGAATTTTATGAATCATCTGACCGTTTTCGGCCCAGCGGGGGTAAAAGGGGTCTTCTGAGATGAAAGCGGGGCAGGGGGGCCCCGAACGGACTTGCTCAAAGCGGCTCTATGGAACACAAGGTGAGACAACCAGGCTCAGGTTGTGCAGGGTGTTGGTGTGTATTTTCAGCTTCAGTTAGCTGTGGTGAGCAGTGAGCAGTGAGCAGTGTTCACCTCTTGTCAGGTGGCTCTGGGGGCTTTTTCTTAGTCTGAGCAGGCAGGCTCACACCAGGGTGCTGGGAACCAGCAGGAGTGCCCTCTCCTGGACACAACATGAAATACAACCACAGCTCTGGCTGACACCCACGCACACGATCAGTGCATATATACAGTATATATATATATACAGCAGTCTCATATAGCAGTCACAAGCCACCAAATCTTCCTGTATTACTGCATTTTGTCAACCACATAGACAGAGAGAGACACTGTTTCAGGAAGTTGATGTGCTAAGTGCGTGGGGTGTGGGTTATCTACCAGAGACAGGGTGGACTGCCTTGAGGGTTCTGGCTAGACTGGCCTTCTTGCTCCGGTCCACCTGGGGAACAGCAGCGCCTGGTGGAGCTGGAGGGAGGGGGTGGAGAGTGTTAAATTGGCCCGCTTTGGGCCACTGTCGCTGTGGGGCAGCATCGGCCCTGGGTAGGGTTGGCGGGGTGGCCTGTCAACGAGGAAGGGTTTGATGGGGAAGGTTAAAAGGGGCGTCAGTGGCAGAGCAGTAGGAAGTAGAATCGTGGGTGTGAAGACAGCAGCAGGGAGGAGACTCACGTGTGTGGGGCGTCTCTGTGAAGGCCTGGGGGGCCCACCTGCAGTCCCACCATCTGCACACACACACACACACACAAATATAGACACACACACAAGACTCACAGACTCCTAATAATATCATCTGCAGTATTTCAGGATTTAAATATTTACAGTTTGATCTGATCAATGAACCGCTCAACGTCCTTGTGTCCTCACAGATTAGTTCAACTATTTCAAATGAACCTTTCACAAATTAAGCAGTTTGATTTATTCATTTTCAATCAATCAAATTTAAACCAGTACCTCTTTCTTATTATGTGTCTCATTGACGAGCACATAATAGAGATTGTCCAGACCCCCATATGGTTCCATACCTAAGTAGTCATCGTTCCTCAGGGGCTTAGCCAGGCGAAAGGCACGAGGCATGTCCTCTTTGTTCCTCGAGGGCAGGGTCTTGTAGTCCTCGTCCTCTCTGCTGTCCTGTCCCCCTCCTCCACCTCTTCCTCCTCCTCCCCACCCAGAATGCGGCTCCTCTGGCAGGGAATACATGGGGTTCTCCTCCTCGCTGTCCTCCTGGATGGCAGAGTGGGGGCAGACAGAGGAACACAGCCTCAGACAGGCTTGTTCCATCTAAGCAGCTTTTGCACTGAACGGTACCTGGCTACAACTATCCTAGAATCTCACGCTAAAAACAGGTGACAAACTCACAAACTCGTCACAATCCCATATGTCTTCTTGCGCTAAGAAGAGAGAGAAACTGTAAGTGTGATATGGCTTTTGTTTGGATCTTAAACTACAATGTTCATACAGTATAACCAAAGTTGAGAGCTGTGAATTGTTTGGCTGTACAGTACCTTGTTGATTGGTCATCTTTAACAAGAACACATCACAGTCTTTGATGAAGGTGTTGATTCATCAGGTCAGATGAGCAGCAGATATCGAAAGGCTTCACCTCTCTTCTCTCTTATTAACCTCAGTTCGTATCCTGGTAATGATGCTAAAACGCAAAACAAAAGGTAGAAAGCAAATATAGAAGAAATACTTAGTTTGGCTCAACTCTATCCTGTTTGGTGGTTTTTGTAACCAATTTTTGAACAGCAACCAATGATGTCACTTCCTCCTCCGTACGTTGAAGCTAAACTGACATTGCAGTTGATAGTGCTGAAGTCTGGTGGCTTTCAACAGCAGGTCCAGAAATACCCTCGTGTCACTCTAGCAGTTACCATGACGTCACAACGCCTCTCGCCCCCCCCCCAGTTCCCAGCCTCAGCATATGTGATGTTTAAGATATTGCTGTGGATGTCAGTGTGTGTGCGTGGGTTCATGTTCTTGTGGATGTCAGACTTACGGAACGTGCTTGCTTAGGAACTTGTGCAGATCGTTTGCCATCATTTTCCAGAAACACCAAGCAAGTTGTGGCAACACATGAAGAGAAAAGGCATAGGCTTCGCATGGTGTTTGTCAGTGAAGGATCCTATCAGTGGAAGGGATGGTGTGTGTACAGGAGCCTCTCTCTTGTGATGTTGTTTCTCATCACCGCTTTGGTGGTACAAAGATGCTGATGCTTAGATGTTGCATAACTGTATAAGTGACATCAGCCAGCCTGTCCTTTAAGATCTCCTTCATTCGCTGTCCTGAAACCGTGTGTTTGAAAGGCTGATGTGTTTGTCCACTCAAGTGATTTACTACCCATCTATACCACTCTTCAATCATGATGTGTTACATTAGCCTCAAAAGAATCCCTGGACCCTATTCTGTCTTTCAGCCTCTGGCTGTAATGTTATGCAGTCACATCCACATGTTTGAAAATGCTAATGAAGAAATTTACCTTGCCTGGGTTGTAAACCTCTGTCAGAGAAGGTTCTCTGTGTGTGTGTGTAAGTGTGTGTGTGTGTGTGTGTGTGTGTGTGTGTGTGTGTGTGTGTGTGTGTGTGTGTGTGTGTGTGTGTGTGTGTGTGTGTGTGGGTGTGTGTGGGTGTGTGTGTGTGTGTGCGCGTGTGTGGCTGTTCAGACAGGCCTTCTGTTAGGGCAGATCCAGCCCACCCCTGGATCTCTGGTATCTCACACCCAGGTGAGAGAGGAGGGCAGCAGGGATAGAGGCTGATCAGTCAGCCCCCCTGACCCCCAGGCCAGGCTGGATGAATACAAGAGGATCCCTGGGGGGTCCCCGGCCAGAGAATGACACCACCCCAGGCTCTTTCTTCCCAGGCACCCCCCCTCCTGCTGGATGTGACATATACCTCCACACGCAGATATATCTAAAACTGTGAATGACATGCCTAACTCGCAAACTAATTAAGATAGGAAATGTGTTGTGTCCAGCAAGGATGTGTAATCCCTGTGTAATCTGATTGATATGTAATGACTAAAACAGTGAGGTCTCGGAGATCAAACCATTCCCCGAGGGCAGGCGAGTCAAGCAGCTTTCTAGAGCTTTCTGCATCTTTGTTATGCAGAAGCGGCCCTCCAGGAGGAAACAGGCCTTTTGTAGAGGCCCAGGCAGACAGAGAGTAACACACACACACAGCCCAGCTTGCTCCTACACATAAGGCCTGCTACCTGGGCTAGTCTGGACCGACAGGGGGGTGTGTTTGTGGGTGGGTGGATGGATGGATGGGTGGTGGGGGGGTCAGTGTGAATCGAGGGGCGGGAAGGATCCCCGAGCCTGACATTCATTAGCACACAGCAGGGCAGCGTGGGTAAACCAGGACCTCGTCAAAGCACCCCCTCCCAGATGAAAGCTGGGGAGGAAAGGAGAGGTGGGAGGCGTGAATATGTCATTTGTGTTATTCTGGTTTTACATCTTAACAGTGTATTGTGTCAGCGATGAAGCAAGACAATGCGTAGCATATCCTGCGAGTGCACCAAATGTTGGCTTGTCTCTCAGTCTGTCCCTCAGAAGGACACACAGACTGGGCTTCTGGGCAGGGAGAACTCCTTCACTTTGAGTCAAAGTATTCATACTATCTTCTATATAGGTATGAGTCCGAACCCTAGTGTTTGGAAGCACTGGCTGGTAGTGAAAAGGGCAGTTTCTTGTGAAGATTTGTTTGGTGCCCTGAGGGTCCCAGCAGTAGTCTGGGTTTCCCAGCACACAGCAGATCTGCAGGTCTTCTAACAGGGCCCATGCTACAAGACCCACAATAGTCAACGACCAACAGCCTACGTTTATCTGAATGAATAAGTTATGACTTATTGACCATCCTCACAGACCCAGTTGGGATGAGCAAAGTTGCTTGAATGGAACACATTAGCAAAGATAAGTGTGGGTTAGTCAGTAAATGACTGACCCCCACTCCCCCCCCGCCCCTTACACTCCCGCCCCCCTCTGCCCCTTCCATTCCCCCTGGCCTAGACCCCCTGATGTAGGTAATATCCCTTCTATCAGTCATTCAGTTCAGACAACACTGGCAGATTTATGGCCTGTCCAACAGAGAGGGAAATTTCTTGATGCATGGGAGGGGGAAGTCTCAACCCAGGTGGGCTAAGGAGAGAGAAGATTCTGGAATTTAGGGATCCTAATCACAGTTATTCCTCCACTAACGCATATGACAGGGGTTTATCCTATTCAGATACGAACCAACTTCATATTTAAGTTTACAACTTCAGGTTAACAGTGTAATTGAATGAATATTAGGGAATACAAGGAAATAAGTGTGAAATGATGCTGTCAATAATCCATCCTTATGCACATTAATAGGCTTTAAGCTGTTTGCTTCGACACAAGACAAAGTTGTAAATACCATTACAATCCAGTTGGCTTCATTTCCTTATTGTGATGTAGCAGCAATTACTTTCTCATTTGTGTCAAGGTAGCCTACATGAGGCCTGTTCAGGATTACCATGCAGATAACATAGAGCTACAAGTGCATCCTTTCAGTTCCCTTCAAAGCCTCGGTGCCCCATAGAATACTTCAAGGTGTTACCAAGGCCACATCAACATCAAAGACAGGCTGAATCAACGATGGATCAAGACCTGACCTGCGGTGTTGACGGGACCACGTTAATCCCTAGTTAGTGTATTCACTGTGGCCATTTAGCCATTATTATTCCAATGATAGGCCATTACGGCTGACTCTGCTGTCGCGTCAGATGATAGGGAATGGGCAAAGGCAAGGAACAAATGTTTAGTCAAGATAGTAGTTTCAAGTATTATTTTTTATTAAAAAAAATTTGGACACACGACATTGCGATTCCATAAATACATAAAACATTTACAAAATGATAGGAAGCTATGAGAAATTGTGATATGGTGATAGATTAAAGTGCGAGAAAGAAGTTTAAAAAATGACCAAAAAAATAAGAAATAGCTAATAAATGCAGTTTAATTCACTGAGTTCTGTGGCCGCGGTTTTTCCTTCTGAAATGTCCGTGGCTGTTTTCTCTCCGGGCGCACACGTGTTTCACGATGACCTGGGAGCAGTTCTCACAGTTCACCGTGCAGCACCAGTGAAATTTACAGTTACAGCTGCTGACCACCTCCATGCGCCTCTCCTCCACCCTCAGGCCGCACTCCTGGCACAGCCTCCGGCAGCTGCGCCTCTCCCACTGGGTCAGGCCCTCCCCGTGCTGCACGCACTCCCGCCCCTCCGTGCCGTGGAGCCCCAGACTGCTGTTCTTCCTGCAGTAATCTGGAGAGTCCTCCTGGTAGATCAGCTCGGTCGGTGCGATGTTGTTGAAGGCCTCCGCCAAGGCCCCTCTGTTGTCGGCGCTGTTCCCAGCCTTGACCCGCCTCTTGTCCATCTCCAGCTTCTGGGCCTGGTCGTGCTTGACCTTCAGGTAGTTGCCGATGTCCCTGAAGTCAGACAGCTGCATCCAGCAGGTTTGGATGCTGCAGCTCTCAGACATGCCGTGGCAGCGACAGATCCGCTTCATAGTTGACTTCACCGCCTGCTCAGAACAGAAACAAGGTTGGGTGAGCTTGTGGTCGAATAAGTTACAGGTTTGATACGCGCCGATTTAATGAAATAAAAAAAATATATCTTATTATTCCCCTAATGGGGAAATTTCACAGGCGCACACATATTCAATGCATTGGCCAGAATTCGAACCCCCACTGGGAATGAAACCCAGGCCTTCTGCACATGGTAGGCAAAAATCCTACCACTGAACCACCAACAATGTTCGCTGACTAATAAAAGGAAAGGTTTCTGTGTTTGTAAAACCTACCAATCGTCCTGCCTCGTTGTTGTGAAGGTTAACCGCAGCGCGGGAATCCTGCCCGGTCTCGAGCGCGTCTACGTACTGTTTGGAAATCCTCTCTCCGAACTCTCCATTGTCGCTGCAGCCTCCCCATATCCATCCGCGGCCCCCTGTGGGTACAGCCAAATATCTCTTATTAACACTGCTATCAGCGGGCATCATTACTGCGTTGCAACACGTTATACGCTCCAAAAATGGCGGATGTTCTTACCCATTTTGCCATTCCTCGAGGTGTCACAGCCACAGTTGTCCAAGTCCCCAAGACTGCAGTTCCGAGTCAGAGTGTACATGACACCTGCAGCGCTTATGGCGTGCACGAAGGAGGTCTCTCTCGTGGCTAGAGAGAAGAAAAAAAACAGTATAAATCAATGTCTTAGCGTCCAGAGTCCATCATTTGTATTTACAGCCGTCCAATGCATGCGCGTTAAGAAGGCATTGATGGTTCCATTTTACGCACGTTGAATCTGGACTTTTTCCAGCTCTGAAGACGGAATAGCCTTCACTATTTTACAGCAGCGCAAATCTAGAGGTTTCAAGCACATTCAAGCCATAGATTTAAGAGAAACTTACCGCTCCGCAGGCCTTTGAGTTTGAGCGCGCTCTCCGGACAGTTCCACCTGTCCAACGCGAACTGGTATTTGCACTCCTCTATCCCGCTCTGCGCGCCCACTTGCACGCTCCTGGCATAGGTCAGGTATGAGGAGGCCTGGGGGGAACACACAGCATGCACGTGATTGGGGTGCAGAAAGAACCGAATAACAACTGCAACGCAGGACAAAAAGTCACGCCATGCTGAACGTGATGAATAAATGTTTTTTACCTTGGATCCGGTCATTAGGAAGTTGTTCATTGCCCTGAAATATGCAGATTCATAATTTGCAATGAGTTAAAAGATATACTCGTAGTACAATGTCAGACTTGCTGATTGAAATGAAAAAGAAAAAGTGACGTCTTACCATGCATTTCCATGACTGAGTGTGGAGAAAACGACTAATGTCTGCAGCCAAAACCACGAGTGGGAAATCATCGTGAGCTCACGCTGAAGCAGCAACCAAACATGACATAAAGATACAACTTTCTCCTTAAATTTAAGGGGTCAGAACGAGAGACAAATGGGACCTTTGTCCATTGTCCCGACGCCCAGAGGACTCTGATTGGGTGATGAGAAGAAGGAAACGCCTATGAGGACTTCAAAGGAGAGCAGGACGCAAAAAGGTCTTTCTCTGGCCGCGGGCAGCCACACCATCACCGATAGATTAATGGCTTAATGCAGACCCCCCTCGGAGGGATTGGAAAGACGAGACCAATAAACAAACTCATGGAATCCGAATTTCAAAGCCAACACTAAATTCAGACAAGGGCTCGTGACTCATTAAAATATTTAATACATTTGTTCAATATAAAATACAAATTTTCACATACAAAATAGCAATGCTAAGTTTAAGTTTGCATACAATGTAATAACATTTGACAATATTTACAGACGTATGACCGATCCTAAATGTAAGACAAGACTAAACTGTTGTCATGTACCTTCAAGTGTACCCATGCATGCTTGAAATGTATTAACTAAATAATAACTAAACAAGAGTATGCTCATGAAGTGCATTGACCATAATATTTTGGAGAAAGAAAAACAAATGATAATATCCCTGATTCAGGAATAAATCATTCAAAAATATGCAATATTTAAATTTAAAAAAACGTTAAGTCAGGTCTTTAGGCAATGTTCCCCGTGGAAACGACACGTGGTCCGCGGTGCCTTTGCTTGCTTTTGTTATGGGGCCTGCGCCCTCTCTTCCTGCGCGCGCAGTAGTACTTGGTCACCGCCTGCGTGCACCTCTCACACTTCACCGTGCAGCACCAATGGAACTTACAGTTACAGCTGCTGACCACCTCGATCCGTCTCTCCTCTACTCTCAGGCCGCATTCCTGGCACAGTCTCCGGCAGCTCATCGACTCCCACTGGGAAAGCTCCTTGCCTCCGTGCAGACACTCCCGGCCCTCGGTGCCCTGCAGTCCCAGGCTCTTGTTCTTCACGCAGTAGTTTGGGGAATCCTCCAAGTAGATGAGCTCCGATGGGGGTTTGCTGCTGAAAGCTCCGGCCCCTCTGTTGTCGGCGCTGTTCCCAGCCTTGACCCGCCACTTGTCCATCTCCAGCTTCTGGGCCTGGTCGTGCTTGACCTTCAGGTAGTTGCCGATGTCCCTGAAGTCAGACAGCTGCATCCAGCAGGTTTGGATGCTGCAGCTTCCAGACACGCCGTGACACTTGCAAGTTCTCTTCATCGTTGCTCTGATGGCCTGTCAAGCGATAAACAAAGTTGTACGTGTTGTTCCATCACCGAGGTCACGCAAAACTGCGTCTTATGTCCCCAGATAAGACACTCACCAGTCTTCCAGCCTCGTTGTTGTGCAGGTTGACAGCAGCGCGGGAATCGTGGCCATTCTCGAGCGCGTCCACGAATCTCTTGGAGATCTTCTCTCCAAAGTCCAAGTTGTCACTGCAGCCGCCCCAAATCCACCCTTTCCCCCCTGGAGGAATTGTCAGAATATACGATTTAGAATATATATATACATATACATACATATATATATATATATATATATATATATATATATATATATATATATATATATATATATATATATATATACATTCGTGATAGCTTATGACATACAAAAAGCATTTATTTCAGTGTCTTAACCTTTAATAAACAATAAACCCTTACCCATCTTGCCAGTCTTGGAGTTGTCACAGCCGCAGTTCTCGAAGTCTCCCATGCTGCAGTTCTTGATCAGGGTGTACATGACTCCCGCTGCACCGATTGCGTGGACGAAAGACGTTTCTCTCGTGGCTGGGATGCGAGAAATACGTACCTCAGTTGCCATAGCTACAGACACATAGACGACTAGTCTGCTAAATGCACAGACTATCTTAAAACGACATTGGATAACTGGATAACTGCAGGTGACGTGCGTCCACCTTGTCATTTGTGTTCGGTTCGTGCAGAATTGTGGGCCTAGATGTGAGAGCCTGAGAGGACTATAATAATGATAATAATCATACATTTTATTTGTATATGCGCTTTTCAAGGCACTCAAAGTCGCTTTACAGACCATAAAATCATCTTAAAAGTTTCACATTAAAAACATAGTAAACATTGACACGGTACATTCATCACATATGGAAAGCAGTTCTAAAAAGGTGAGTTTTGATTTTGGATTTGAACATGATCGTGATTTATTCTGTTTTCTTTTTTTCTATATATATATATTTTTGTTGTGGTTCGGTGTCTGTTGTCCTATGTTTAAATAAAAATAAAAGAAATGAACATGATGGTGCTTTGTTCTCACCGCTGCGCAGTCCGCTGTGCGTGGCCAGTTGCAGCGCGCTCTCAGGGCAGTTCCACCTGGACCAGGCGAACTGATGTTTGCACTCCTGGATCCCGCGCTGCGCTCCTATCTGCACACTGTTCGCATATGTCAAATAGGCCTATGGGGAGATATGTCAACACACATTAATAAAAATAAATAATAAAAAACTGTATAAAATGAGCAATTACTTTGTTAAATATGTTTTAAGTCGAATTAAAGGTTTATACTATTCTATATAGGCCAAATATAACGCAGACGAGTAATTAAACCAATATGAGGCACTACATATGCTTTATTAGCCTATTCCAATATTACACGTAAACAAAGATACCTTTGGTCCTGTCATGAGAAAGTTGTTGACCGACCTGCAGGGGAAACAAACGAAACACTGATGTTCCCTTAATCCAATCAACTCAATTTAGAGAATTACTTGAGTTTGATGTGATTTTAAAAAACTGTGGAAGAAAGAGATCAATTCATACCAAGCTGAAGCTGAAGGAAAATGTCCTGCACACAGCAGCAGAGAAGTGAAGAGCTGACAGAGGTCCATTGTAGTTCTCTGGGTCCTTCAGTTATCCAAGTGGGTACTGGGGGTAAGCAAGTCCTATAGCCAGAGTACCAACTGGGTGTGTGACTAGGTTGGGAAAGGTAAGCTATTTATACTGTCGTTCTCTTTGATTGACAGATTTGTTTTGCTGGTTAACGTTTCGATGTGAAAATGTGGAGAATAGTGCGCACTTCAAAGCACTGCCACAGACACAGTTAAATAGCCCCTCATCCAAGTTTTCCCAGGCTATATTCATAAAACTTTTATTTTTAATTTATTTTCAAACATAATCGTTTCTTACAGCGCCATATTCCTCTTTGTGCAGTGAGGCTGTCCATTGTTGTACAAATCATAGGCCTATATATCAAGGCTGCTTGTTTAGCCATTTGGTGAAAGACTATGCACATACTTAACCCTCATTCAAGCAAACTGTAATAATACAAGCACTGTGTATTGAATTGCACTACACAAGTAAATCACTGATTCTATTCCAAAATAAAACCAATACACTTCAGGACTACACACTGAAGATCATTCATATTTGCATATTCCAAAGTATTCTCTGGTTAGGAGGGTCATGGATTCCCCCAAATAGATGCTCACCTAACCTTGCTGACTTTATATTTAAGAAGTCTGTTCTATGGGAATTAACAGCAGTCTGCCGGTGAACCTACAAGTTATAAAGTCATTCAGTAACGAGGTCAAAGAGCCATGGAAATATTGGCACGGCGGTGATAATAAGATGATCCCTGCCCCCCTGCTGGGAGGACTGGGGCGGGGGACTGGGGGTGTGAAGGGTGTCTACTGGCGGTGGAGGAGAGAATAAAAAAATACAATGAATGAGAGACATGTTTGGTTTGGCTGACGTTCCTTCTCATGTTGACCACTTGTTAATTCATACACAACCGAGGTATAGCCAAGGTTATGTCTGAATAGTCATGTCACATGGATAAGGGAGCGTGCTGGTTTTTAAATAGATTTTTTTTTTACACTAAAACACATGACATCATCGCCACAGTTCTCATATCTCACACTCGATCATCACGTGTGAGTTTCTATACGAATTCATATTCAACTGCAGGTCATTTGCCTGATGTGATTTGATCCGAGAGAAGTTACCTTTATTGATGGCTATTGATTAACATGTGACACAGCAACAAATCCAATCGCCTTGACATGTTAATCCCCCCCCCCCATGTAAACCACTCCAAATCCCTTTAAAATAACATATCACGACTGTTAAACAATAGATAGGTGCTTGGGAAGAGTCATATCAAGACAATAGAGCTGTGAGCAAGTGGTGATCATCTGGACTAATTAGATATAGAACCGGTCAATTTGACCGTCACACTTAAAACCTAAACCCCAAACACCTACTCGTGAAAAAGAATTTAAAAAGCGATTAAACGATCATCCCTGATGGCTGAAGCATTTTATAGCAGTTTAATAATCTGATCATCAAACTAGGTGTGGCTTCATTTAGGTTCCACTGGAAACCATCGAAACTGAATATCTTCATTATATTTACTCTGACACGACAAACGACAACCTCGAAGCCACAACGATTTTTTAAATATATAAACATTATTCGTATTTTTTTCCTTAGTTGATAGTTGAGCCTTTGATTTTTGAGACGTGCATTAGGTGGCCTACATCAACTGGTTGACGAGTAACGATTTTTTATATAGAAATATTATTTTATTTTTATTTTTCCTTTAGTGCCTATACGTCAACTGGTCGACAGGTGTCAGTGACTAAAATGGATGTTTCAGGATGTATAAGCAAATCAATAACTACACCATTTAAACACGGTTGTTGCTTTTACCTACAATGCATTGTTGCTGGATACTTTGTCTAGACTACAGTCGTTCTCATCCGCAGAAGGTTTACATCTCCAGACAGCGGAATGAGTGTAAGACGTGTTTAATTAACAGACACCCCTCGATCTGTGCCAACCGTGTTGGATTTATTGGCGTCTATAGGTTGAGTGCAGTAATACGTGGGGAGGATATCAGGGGCCAGACAGCCGTGATGAGGTGGCAGGATCCCAGACGCCAGGGGCCCCTGTCTTCCATGAGGAGACTCCAAAGCTTAATTTGCAAGTGTCAAGGAGAAAGAAATGGCTGGTAGTGTGCCTTTGTCAATTAGAGGGCTACATTATGGCCATTGCCATATGTTTTGTCATTAAAAAAGCCTATAATTTACTCAGACTTGTTGATATCTAGTCGTCAACGTTTTCAAAGGGGATGGATGCAATCCTCGGTTTTAACAGAGGTTTAAGCAGACAGGAAAGTCATATTATCCATGTCTCATGTAGGACTTGTGGCTGAGCAGTTAGGGAGTCGGGCTAGTAATCAGAAGGTACCCAGTTTGAAACCTTGGGCAGGGTACTTCACCCACTTGCCACAGGGGGGGGATGTCCCTGTACTTTCTGTAAGTCGCTTTGGATAAGAGCGTCTGATAAATGTAAATAAAGGAGACAAAAGCCTGAAAAAAAACACTTCAAATATTTGTGTCAACCATGTATCTTTATTTCATAAATAAAAGTAAAAAGTTGATTATGAAAACACTTAACAGAATAATGTCTGATCCCCACCCCCACCCCTTCTTTGTTTGTGCCTGCATGGCTGTCCCTCCACATGTGGCATAGTACCAGCACATGTTCACAGATAAGGATCAAACCGCCCCCCCACCCCCACCCCACCCCCACCCCCCTCAAGTCGAGAGGCCCAGTGTAGACGCCCTCGACCCTTACAGCGTTACACAGAGCACCACAGCACCCGAGTCAGAACATAACAGAAGGCGTTTTTTAATACTATGACAACCAAAACAAAGTGCTTCCTTATTCGTCTTTTCGTCTTGCCGCGGCATGGCTGCCACCGCGCCGCCGCTCCCGCCCCCCCCCACCGGGTCAAGGCGTGGCGTCTCCTTTCCTCTCCTGCTCGATGGCTGAAACAGGACACATGGCACAGGCCCTGTTAGCATGTCACTGTGGGAGGAGGGGGTGGCGGGGGGGGGGGGGGGTAGTGTGGGTAGGGCAGGGTGGGGTGGGCAGGGCAGGGTGGCGGTCAGGCACAGCTGTGTTCAACAGAGGGGATGTATAGGATGACAATGTTGCCCATGATGTGGCGTTTGCACGGCGGGGAGGGAGGGGTAGTTAGGGGTGGGAGGTGAACTGGTTCTGACGTGAACGCTGCTGACATGCGGAAATGACTGCGGGGGAGATGGAGGGGAGAGGAAAAATGGAGGATGGTTGGAGCGCGCCACACCCTTTCTGCAGACACACAAACAAGCACGCGAGCGCACACGCTGCTCTGAGCTCACGTACTCTCTTTGGTGGGCAGAGGGTTCTTCTCTTTCGTCTCAGTCTTCTTCAGCTTGGTTTTGTCGAAGCTGGCGATCTCTGTCAGGTCTGGTTTGTCCGACATTTTGGCTCTGGCTGGCGAAGGAAGGGAGGGAGGGGGGGGGGGGTGGAGGGAGTGGTGAAAGGGAAGAGAGAGATGACCGGAGAGACAAGGAGCGCAGGGAGAACAGCATCAGCATCAGAACAGCATTAACGAGCTGTTACCAGGGAAGGATCGGCTGTTGTTGCGTTCAGCACATTCAGCTCATTCCTGTGCGTCCATATTTATGCAAGATGGGTGATGACATTTAGGATTTAGGTTTGGAGCTGACAATTAGTCATCGATTATTAATGCAGCCTTCACCGTTGCAGAGTCACACACCCAACACCCACACACATACACACACACAGAACGGTTACCTCCCCCTCACGTGTTCACCCTCTCTAACATGCTAGCGCGTGCAAATGCGCTTGAAGGCACATACATCTGACATGTGCGCCTATCCATGTTGACATCTCCACCGCCCTGCCGCGCGGTCGCCTCTCCTCTTTGTCTGCTCTCTGTCTGGGCTGGGGTCTTTGTTCTGTCCCTCTGCAGTTCTCCCCCCCCTCTCTCTCTCTCTCTCTCTCTCTCTTTCTCTCTTTCTCTCTTTCTCTCTCTCTCTCTCTCTCTCTCTCTCTCTCTCTCTCTCTCTCTCCTTTTCTCCCCTGTAAGCCTCCCCTTGTCTCAGCACTGCAGTCCTAGCCCTGGCCTAGACCAGAACCCCCCCCAGACTAGCATGAACCAGACCAGACCAGACATTCCTTGCCAAGCCCATCTTAGACATGCCTCACCCAGCTCAGTTTAGCCCAGCTCAGCCTGTCATGAAGACAAAAGCTGACCGAAGGACCCTGCCCTGCTTACGGACTCCAGCTACGCCCGTCTGTCTGTCCTCCAGGGACGCTATGTTCCCTCCATCCATCCCTGTATCCATCCACCCATCCTCTCATCATCCCTCCTTCGCACCAGCACCATCCTCTGTCATCCTCCGGCCACACCCCACCGCCATTGTGGGTCTCCACAGATGTAGAAACAGAGAGAGAGAGAGACAGAGATGGATAGGACGGAGAGGAACAAAGAGAGGAGAGAGAGAGAGGCAGAGAGAGGGCTGCTTACCGTACGGTCCACGCGCTATAATCCTGCAGCGGAGCGATCGAGGGGTCTGCGAGGCGGAGAGAGAGAGAAGAGAGGAAGAGAGGGAAGCTGCGAGCATCTGCCGGTGTGTGCACGCCTGTGAATGCACCAGCACGACGCTTTAAGAGCGGGGGAGGAGAGAGGGGCGGGCGCAGGGAGCGGAAGGGGGCAGGGCATGGGAGAGAGGTTCAGCAAGAAGGAGGGAGGGGGGACAAGGATAGATTCTTACTCAGCCCACAGTAAAACGATTTTGTGGTGTTAGGCAGCTGGGGTGGGGTTATGGCAATGTGACTAGTAGGGCTAGCATGTGGTTGCATTCATTGCTTATCTAAGCTAATGTTGTAGATGACAATCAATGTGGTAGATGACTAACTCAGGGGTAGGCAACCCTGGTCCTCGAGAGCCACAGTCCTGAAGGTTCTCAGGTTTCCCTGCTCCATCACACCTGATTCAAATGATTGGGTCATTATGAGGCTTCCACAGAGTTAGATAATGACCCATTCTTGGTGTGCTAGAACAGGGAAACATCTAGAACCTTCAGGACTGTGGCTCTACAGGAGCAGTATTATTGACACCCAATAGATGTAAGGAAAGGCAGTACATACCATTAATTAAGGACTATAGGAACCATTCTAACATTAAAACTGTGGTTAGTGCCAAAGAAGCATCTGTTTTTAACCAGCCACCAATTTAAGCTCTTGTCAATGACACCATCTCATTGAAAATACCTCCGAATTGTGCAGATAAGACCACATCCACATCACAGGCCCATCTGAAGTACCTTTCCCATTGCATTTGTTTACCAGTCACATTTTCCTGATCAGTCATTGGCTGTGCTCTGAGGCAGTTCATGACATCAGTCACTAACACAGTCATTCACTGCAGAGCTCATCACCCTGGGATAACATCCCTAACACAGTTGTCCTAAAGCCTTAATCCCCCTGGGGCGTGTTTGAGGATGGCACAGCCGACAGGCCAGTTGGCACAGTTGGCACACCCACGTCTATTTTGGAGTTGACATCTCATGTCTCTAAGCTTAGAATAAGTAAGAGAGAGACAGAAAGAGAGACAGACAGAAAGAGAAAGACATAAAGAGGGAGAGAGACGTAGAGGGATAGAGACAGAGAGAAAGACTGACAGAGGGAGATAGACAGAGAAAGCTAACTATCCCAATATGGTTGTAACCCACACACAAGACCTGATGCTTGGGTGGGGTGGTGGGTTGGCGCTCTTAGGTTGTGACATCATCATCCTGGTGGCTTCTGTCATTGGTGCCAGCTGGGAATGAGTCACAGCTGTTTACTGGCAATGCCATCAGCAAAAAGACATGATGGTGACCTCTAGTGGCACAATTACAGACATGCACCTTCATGAAAAAACACAGTTGTGTTTCCCCCAGGGGCGTCGTTAGCCCTGTTTTAGGGGGGCTGAAGCTGAAGCCGACGCTCTTTAGTAAAATTCTCTGTTGTAAGTCGCTTTGGGATAAAAGTGTTTGCTAAATTAATACATGTCAAATGTACATTGCTCTGAACTAGTATGGGAAATGTTGGGCATGTGATTTATGACCGTTAATCACTTCAATAATGAACAATTAGATACCATTAATTCAATAAAGAACGAACTTTGAAACCATAGCCACAGTAATGGGCCAATAAGTCACAGGATCACATGCACCTCCGATATTGAGGTGTTCCGTTTGAAAGCCAATGCGGCAGGGAGCCACTCAGGGGCGTCGTTAGCCGTGTTTTAGGGGGGGCTGAAGCAATACGGGAAGAAATACGATAATTAATAACAATATATTATTTCGAAAAATTACCGGATGCTCTCGGTTAAATGTCGGTCACTTGAGCGTCAAAAATGTAACCCACAACAAGTTCGAAAAACGAGTAAAAAACAGACGTCTTTGGGAATCGCTGGCTAGCTCGCATCGGACTACAGTGTACTCACACCCCCCCCCCGGTCGACAGACTAAGCTCCCCATTTCTTTCAATCCTAGAAACGTCCCGGGTTCCCCCCTTACAAGACTTTACATTTACTCATTTATCAAACAGCGACATTCCCACTGAAACAAATAGGGTGCCAGTGCCACAGCCAGGAATCAAACTCACAACCTTCCAATCATGAGGTCAATACCTTAACCGCTGAGCCACCAGACTATTTCTTAAACCTGTGAGGTTAGCTTTGAACAGTGATCGATAGGGAAGGCTGAAACGCACATTCACACAGATCATTGTTATTGTATAGACTTGACAAGCAACATGTCACATTGTACAAATTAGAAAGTGGTTGACCTTCTGTCAGTGTTCAGTTCAGCACATTAACCTTTTCCCTGGAAATGCTACCACCCCCTCCCCCCCCCCCCCCCCCCCACACACACACACACACCTGCACCCACACACACAAAGGCCTGACAAAGCTGTCAAATTGCCTGAACGCCTCGTTCAGCTGTTGGAGAATTAGAACGTACATATTGACTGGATACCTTCTTCACATACTTCAACATCAGCATTATTATTGATCCCAACACAGTTTGATGTCCTCTGCTGCCTTAGATGGAAGCTGCATTCTTAGGAATGGCCACATGGTGGGAGCAAAGTATCATTCTGACTCTAGCACCGCTTCCTTTGCGCTGAACTCAGGGAGTTCTACATTGGAGTGTAGAACAGTGACCTGAGAGAAACACCAGGGGGCGTCAAGAGACCAACAAACTGAAGAAGTGGATGCTGCTTAGTTAGATTTACTGTTTTGTTCTGCACATCTGCAACCACCTTGCTGACCCTGGCTGGAGGGGGAGTGTGGGGAGTTAGTGGGGTGTAGTGGGCTCAGTGAGGAGGCGACAGGGATGTGACCGGCGGCCATTTAGGAGATTGCACACTTTCCACAGGCCAGTGGACAAATCCTCTTTTCTCCTCCGTCTCCTCTCTATCACTCCCTCTGTCTCTCTCTCCTACTCTTTCCCTCCCTCTGTTTCAATCGCTCTGTCTCTCTCTCCCCCTCTTCTCAGTGCCGTGAGGAGTATGGTCCGCATGTCAGTGCACTAAAGCAAGGGGAATGGTTAAAGCACTGTTCCTGCTAGTGGGAGTACACACACACACACACACACACACACACACACACACACACACACACACACACACACACACACACACACACACACACACACACACACACACACACAGTCTCTCCCTCTATTCCAAAATGGAATAGAAAATGGAATACATATTTTTTTTACCAGCGTTCATTCACCTGTGTGTGTGTGTGTGTGTGTGTGTGTGTGTGTGTGTGTAGTTAGGACAGTATGATAAGTCCAACCTTCTCAGCACACGGTAGAAAACTAATGATCTCCGATCTGATTGGTGCCGCACTTTCACTCATACGGCCAATCAGCGTGAAGCATCTAACCCTCCGCTCGAAACGGGAGGAGTTATCTCACAGCAGCAGATGTGAGCGAGAGGCAGAGGTGGAGAGAGGAGGGAGAGAGAGGCAGGAAGGGAGATGGTAGCAAAGATAAGTAGAGCTGGGAAGAGAAAGATGGAAAGGAGTAGACTTGAGGGTGTATTTGTAAGACAGAGAGGGTGAAAAAGGGGGGGGGGGGGTAGAGTGACAGAAAAGTTGAAGATGGAGAAATGGAAAGGGAAAGAGGGAGGGGAATTATTTGAGAGTTGAGAGGGAGAGCGAGTGACGGAGTACAGCTCTAAACACAAATCACGTCCTTAATAGCCCCTTATCAGGTGTGAGGTAAAGGCAAATTCCACTTTGAGTTTCCCTCTCAGCCGATTGGCTGATAGCATGGTGTGTGGGCGTGTGTGTCTGTGTGTTTTAGTTTCGAAGGTAAATGCGGTGTCGGCACCCATCAAAGTCAGAGGTTAAGCTGTGATTCTGAAGCTTTATGCGTTGCAATGAAAGGGCAGTGGCTGCTCTCGCTTCCCTCGCCCGCTCCTCTCGGTCTCTCTCTCCACCTCTGTCTTTCAGACAGGACGGGCAACAGATAAGGAGAGAAAACACCAGTTAAAAGCATGCAGAAAACAGAAAGTCAGACTACATGAATGAATTCAGTCACAAATGCAGGCTTTATAGCCAGAATGGGTTGTCCGTCTGTGTGTCTGTCCTTTGGACAGAAGCTGAGGTGTTAAAATAAAAAGTTCAAAAGATGTGTGTTTGGTAACACACACACCTTTAGTAGAGTCTGCTTGGGTCTGGGCCCTGGGAAAATAGCTGTCTAAAAACAACCAGTGAAACACAAGTACAGGACCAGATCTTCCATTAGTAAAAAAAAAATAAAAGAAAAAAAGATTCTTCCATTAGGGCCCCCCTGCCCTTCACACACACACACACACACACACACACAGGATGTTTCGTGCGATGTTTTGATCCTGTCACCATGGCGAGAGGAGCTATGAGTTACTGCAGCGGAACAGCCAGGCAGCAGCCTGTGTCTTGTTACTGTGACGATAGGGAACAGGATTCAGAAGAGGAAAAGGTGTGTGTGTGTGTGTGTGTGTGTGCGACCGTGACAGATTGAGAAAGGGAAGAAGAGGCACACGTACGTGAGCACACACACACGGTGGAGGAAGAGGGGGGGGCTCACCTGTACTGCAGCTTTCACACAGAGAGGACTGTATCATATCTTAGTGGCGGTGCAAACGGTTGCTGCATGTCTGTGTGTGTGCGTGTGTGTGTGGGTGCATGTCAACATCAGTATGCATGTTATCTACAACCAGCCACCTGTTTGTATGAGAGAGTCAACAAATATTAATATGCATTTCAATAAGCTTCTGCCTCAAAGCACCTACACTTAATCACTATGCTGCTAGTGCAAGTTGCTATTATCTTAATCCCTAAATGAAATCCTGTGCGCCTGAGTGTGTGTGCGTTTCATGCGCAAGTATGAGTTTTATTTCTTCGTGTGTGTGTGTGTGTCGCGAAGGGTAAGCTCATAGGCGTCCGCTTGATTACAGTTATCTGCAGCCCCTCAGCGCAGGCGACAGGAGTGGAGTCAAGATGAAGAGCTGTTACCTAATACTGGTTCCCAGGTGCTTCTGGGTAATTAGCCACAGTCACGGTCCCTACTGTGACAGGTAATCTACACTCGAGATGGTCTGGCGGACGTGGGCAAGCGGAAAAACATAGAAATACCAAACAGAGTTGTTGTGGACGCTCTTCCCGCCGTGGTGGTGTGACCGAATCATAATAACAATAATCAATGGAACGGTGCTTCCGTTGAAGGCTGAGGAAGGCTACATGTCGCTAAGGCTAAACGGGACACAAGTTGTTAATTGGTCCACGTTGTGGAAGAAATTATATCTCCTGTGTACTTATATTAATCACGACTGAACACACCTCCTCTGAAGACTGTTGTAACGTCATTACCGCCTGACTGTCACTATCTATGTTTACATTCTTGTGCCCTATAAAAGAATGTCCTCTTGCCTTCGTTCGGGAGAGAGACATGATTGAGACCTAAGCCTTGTACTGTCTTCTTTTTGTTGCCAGAGGTCTGGTCATTACTCTCCCAATCTGCAAGTTGTTAAATACTTATTTAATCCAGAACCCAACTGAACTGTCAGTCCGTTTATGAAGAGACGGACGAAACCCTTTCTTCATCAACGTCATGGAACAGATTCCATGCAAGAGATCGTGGGGCAGTGTGTTTCAAGGAGAGTCCTGAGCTCTCTCTTTGCAGATAGAGTTTTGGCTTGAAGTCTCTGTTGGGAGTCTGATGGAGTCAAGCAGTTAAACACCTCATTTCTTCTCAGACGCTGCCTGCAGCCTTGTCGGGCCTCTTAGATATTCTCCTCACACGCTGACCACTCCTGGAAGGCAGACTTTAGAACCTCAGAACATGTTCTACGTTCCAGAGGCTAATCCTCTAGGATTAATACAATTGAGTTTGCTCCCTCAAAGCAGTCTGTCCAATTCCTGCTTCCTAATCTGTGCCATTAGAGCGCGGCAGACAGCCCTCACCAGTACCTCCCTCAGGGCGGCGGGAGGGAGAGTGGCAGAGGGCGTCTGGAGTGAAACGCAGAAAAACTCGCAGACGTCTTCGGTAGACAGGGTATTCTAGCGCAGGGTCCGCTCGGCCGGTCAGCTCCATGACGCGCTCGCCCCTCCGTCCCTCGCCGTTCTCCCCAGATGCTCCCTTCCTTCTCCCCCCCTCCTCCCTGTCCCTGCTCCTCTCCCACCCCCCCCACCCCCCCAGCTTCACCCTCCCCAACGTCCTCCTGCTCTCCCCTTGCCTCCCCTCGCCTCCCCTCCCACTCTCCCCCTCTCCTTTCTTTCTTCGCTGCGTTCCTCCTCCTCCTCCGACGCCGTCTCTCCGTGCGTCGCTTTTCGAGAGCTCCTCTGACCCCATTCTCCTCCTCCTCACCCCCTCCTCTGCCTCCTCCGCCTCTCCCCCCACCCCCCCACCCCCTCTCTCTCAGCTCTCCATACCCCAGGGGGTTAGGTAGTAATTAGTGTACTAATACCCCAGCCACTAGTGTTCATTCCATGGCTAGTTGAACAGCTATTTCTGCCCCTCATTATGTTACCATGCCATGGTACATGGATACTCAAGGAGTGTGTGTGTGTGTGTGTTTCAGCGTGTGTGGAGATGAGCCCAGCAGGACGCACTGTTCCTGTCACAGTGAGGACAGATCACTGACTAACTCTCTCACTCGCTCCCTCGCTCTCTCGCTCACTCACTCACTCTCGCTCACTCACTCACTCTCCCGCTCGCTCGCTGACAATCTCACACACGCTATCAAACACACGCTCCTATACACACTCTCTCTCTCTCTCTCTTTAGCGGTCTCTTTTCTTTCTCCTCATCTCCCCCCTCATACACTCACTTGTTTCACTCCCCTAACTTCTCCCTCGCTCTTTCTCTCAGGATCTTTGGCATCGCTTAAAAACACCCAAAATGTGTCTATTCTCACTGTCTCAGTGTTGCAATTTGTTGCTCCCTCCCTCCCTCCCCTCCACCCCCCCCCAGGAGCCTGGTGCTGGGGAGGAGGTTACGTAAGAATCTCCACCGATTCCTGGGATCCGAGTTCTATTTGTTTGCCTGCGATCGGGATGAGGCAGGGTTGCCATGGTGA
This sequence comes from Neosalanx taihuensis, assembly GCA_030340665.1. Taxonomy (NCBI): domain Eukaryota; kingdom Metazoa; phylum Chordata; class Actinopteri; order Osmeriformes; family Salangidae; genus Neosalanx; species Neosalanx taihuensis. The sequence goes on from CM059302.1 coordinate 4,705,542, forward strand.
CGCCATTAGATATGAATTACGTGTGTGTTTGTGTGTGTGCGCGTGTGTGCTTCTGACAGAGCCGTTTGAAAGGGTGTGGGAAGAGCAAGAGTGAAGCCAAACGACAGAAAAGAGGGAAGACTTGAAATGAAAGACGAGGAGCCTCATGAAAAGGGGGGAGGATGGAGGACGGAGGGAGGAGAAGAAAGGGGGAGAAAGGGGAGGTAATGAGGGGGGGGGGGGGAGATGGTAATTGTGGACACAGATGTTTCTAACTGGTGCGTTGGCAACACCCCTTCACACACACACACACACACTCACCACCATGTGTGTGCATGGTGTGGTGTGCACGTGTGCATGCAAATGTGCCTTGTTGTGTACCTTATACTGTATGTGCTGGAGTGCGTGTGTGTGTGCTTGTGTGTTTGAGCCTGTGTGTGTGGGTCCGTCATGTGCATTCCACTGCATGTCATAGCCTGAGTCCTAACATGTATCTTGACCTGACCTATTCCGACCAGACTCATGGTGTTTGGTACAGAGGACCACCTGCAGTGGGCGCTGCAGGGCACAGGTGCGTGTTGACCTCTGGTCCCTGACCTCACACTTTCCAGTCGCCCCGTACACAGAAATGACCTCAGGTTACGCAAAGCCATCGCCATGGAAACATCGCTCTACCCATCCGTGATTGACTTAATTCAGCATAAGCGTTTTCTCTCTCTCGCTTGCTCTCTTTCTCTCCTTTGTTTTATTTCCTGCTCTCTCTGTCTTTCTGAAACACACACATACACACACACACACACACACACACACACAATGTATTCTAGCTACAGATTGAACAGTGTGTGAATATTTGGTTGCGTGAACAGTTTCGTAGAGGTCTTTCCAATGTCATGCTCTCAATCTGTCCTGCTCTTTTAATGTCATTATCTCATTCAATCTCAAGCTCTCTCTATGTTCACTCTTAATCCAGTGACGAATACACAGAGTAAACATTCAGATGAAATTGAAGGGTTTTTGATCCGTTTTGGTTGTTTTCCCCAAAGCTTGTCTGAAAAGACAGGGTTCACCTTATGCCCATCATGTTCCGAGCTAGAGCTGCTGTGATAGGACCATCCTCCACCCTGACCAATCACCTCCTATCTCTCTGCTCTCCGTTTCCCCCCTGCCCTGCGCGATCCACACCCCCTCCTCCTCCTCCTCTCTCCGTCCCCCCCCCTGCCATCCTCTCCTAACCCACGCGCTTTCCTTTCTCCCCCATCTCTCCTCCCCCCTCTCTCCGCTGCGCCCTGTCACCTCCCCTCTCTCCCGCCTCCACCCCCCCCCCCACCTGTGTGATCTCCGGTGTGGACTCCTCTCCCTGTTCCCTGTGGGCTCAGGGGGGAGTGCATATGTTTCAGCGTCTGCTGGTGTTCCTCCTGAGCTGATTGAAGTGCCTGAAAAAATAAAGTGTGCGTGCATGTGCGTGTGTGTGTGTGTGTGTGTGTGTGTGCATGTGTCAGACCTCCTGCTGTCACTCAAGCTTTGGGGACTTTTCTGTGTGTGAAGTTGTGAGCGTGTGTGTGTATGTGTGTAGGGGGTTGGAATGGGATCACCTATCTGCACAGGCATGTATAAGCAGACAGGAAGTGACAGCATGGATCCACTAGAGAGGTAAGACGCCACACGGCTCCCAGATCATCACCCCTGCATGAATCATTCAGATCCTACACTCCCGTCTCCAGTCTCTCTTCCCCTCAGTCCTCTCCTCCAAATCTGAACCACCCCCCCCAAAAAAACATACATCAGGCCTGGTTATGTTGAAGGAAATACGCGCACACGCACACATGCAGTACATGTACACACACACACACACACACACACACACACACACAAGGCTGCACTGTGACAGGAGGCAGTAACAAGATAGCAGAGAGCAGGAGAGGTTTTGACCATACGTGCGTCTCCACTGCCTGTTATCTGGGCTCAGTCAGCACAGCACATGACTTCTGCCCGGGAGCCTTGAAATTGCAATCATGCTCGTGTGAAGTGAAAATATTTAGGATGAGCGATTTTTCCAGCACTTCTCTCTCTCTCTCTTTCCCGCCCTTTCTCTTTCTCTTTCCTCTCTCCATATCTCCCTCTCTCTTAGTCCTCTCTCTTCTACAACCGCTCTCGCGCTCCTTTTCCGTATTCACTCTGTTTTTCTATGTCTCTTTCTTTGTCTCAGTGAAAGTGAATATGCAGAAGTCTTGCACAGGAGAGACTAGTGTAAGTTCAAGAGACAGTACATTTTCAGTACGTACAGTCTTCTGTAAGTACTGACTTACCTGTTTGTCTTGATAAAAAGTGTTTTACAGGTTCAGTGAGAAACAACTGGTTTGATTTCTTCTGGATTTCCCACAAATTATATACTACAATCAAAAGCATTTCACAAGTTCTCCAGGCTCAGTGAGTAACAAAAACAAAATAACGCTGATTTAGTCTTGCTGACACATCAGGATTCATTCATACCAGCTTATTCACTTTCTAGAAAGTATAAAAACAACATAATAACGGTGTAACAACTTTGTAAAAACAGGTACAAAATGTAATGTAAATTCTTCATATAAATTGTTCTCCTATCTACTGTCTTTTTTCAAACCGTTATTCATCCATGGTTTGATTCCTTCTGGATTTAACACAAAGTATAAACACAATCAAAAGCAGGGCCGCCATTGTCGGTTTTGCCAGTATTGCCAAGGCAATACTACTTTTCATAAAGCCTGTGAAAAACTCAAAATAATCCTTTAAATCAATTCAAAATACATCAGGCTGGGGATTTCCACTAACACGCATACACACGCTATAAGTTGACTCAACTTAACTCAGTCAAAGCAACAAGATCACTTCATTGAGTCCTCAAATATGTTTTACAGTGTAAGATTATACAAGTTTATAAAATGGCTACAACATTTTAGCACACAATTTTCTGTTATCCCACTGCAAAACAAACAGTAAAAAAGAAAATCCCAAATCTATACATCTCCACAGGCCTGGGCAAGAAATTGGGCAATACTACTTTTAAAATGGGGATGGCATCCCTGAAGTAGACCCTTTTCAATGGACGTGCAGCCATTGAAGTGAGCCATCTCACTAATCTCTCTTTTTTAGGGTGAGTTTACTACTGGTTAGTTTACTTACTGTTTCTATCTTGCATCATCTCTTTTTATCTTTTTTTCTCTCTCTCTCACACACACAAACACACACACACACACACACACAAACACGCTCATACTCCGTATGTTTGTGGCTGACTGGATAAATCACTCTGACAGCTGAAACGGCGGTCCCAGGGCAGTTTCCTGGATGCCAGTGTGAGTGGTAATGGCTCTAGCTGCATTACTACAACTCTAGTCCTCTAATGTCATTATTAGCCATTTGCCATGAGAACAAAGCCAGGCATCGTTTTAAAGACAGCCTCATAACTGTTTTTTCCTCTGGGACTGCCAGACTACTTCAAAGAACACGGCTGCTTTGCAAAATACCTCAAAACTCCTTCATCTTATCCGAACGTTTTGTTGACTGACCCCGAGCGACCCTCGTCTATGAATGCTTGTTGTCATTCAAGATGGAGTATGTTGACATGAGAGGTAATCGCAGCTGGTTTCAGCTGGTTCCATCTCTTGTCCTTTTCTTTCTGCACTCTCCGGCTCTCCAACCCTCTCTCTTTCCTCTCGCCTCCCTAACCCTTTCCTCTCTCTACCTCTCCATCTCTCTCTCCCCATTTCCCTCTCTCGCTCTGTCTCTCTCCCTCCTCCTCTCTTTCTCTCTGTCCCTCTCTCCCCCTCTCCAGCCCTCATCTTCAGACTTCCCAGCCTTACAACACGACTCTCATCTGTCAGAAGTGCTCATCGCCTTTTTAAAAGACACGCGAGCGGAACAGGGAGGGCTTCACGCTCTCCTCCCTTCCCTTCCTGTCCTCCGAGCATCAGGGTGATGAAGACACTCTGTCTGCCCGCCTTATTTCCCCCGCGGCCGCCCGGCTGTGTTGTGGGTCATTTGTAGCGTTCAGCCAGCCTGAGCCACTTATACGGTCCCAACCCTTCCAATACCCCCCCCGCTCTCACCTTCTACCACCTCCAGCTCCCCTCGCCCAACCTTCCACTTCCTTCCAATGGGAACAGCAGCTGTTCAGGGCCTTGCTTAACCTGCGGAGCTGTCCAAGGTGGTTGATAGCAAGTTCCATTAGACTTAGTCTTGTTTCCATTTGCCTGTTCAAATACATTACCGCAATAAGTAAATTCATTATCCTTACAGTAAAAACTCACATTCTAATGTAGCCCGTCACAGTGCAAGACTGCTGATGAAGCTAGGCTGGGGTTCTCTGTTTTTGTCTCGCTTTCTCTTTCCACGTATCTCTCACTCTGTCTCTCTCCCCTCTTTCTTTTTCATCCTCTAAGGGGGTTAGATGCCATGGTAACCAACTTTGTATAGCTCAATAATCAGGTAAAAAAGGCTGATGTACACCCAAAATAGTGTTGGTAGGTAGCGATTGAGTGAGTTTGCGTGTGTGTTTGTGCGTGTGTGATGGACTGGAGGCGTTTTGGCTGAAGTTGATTCGTTTCCTGGCTCTACGAAAATAAACAGCGCATGAGAAGCACATCAGTGTGTTCTCTAATTGGCTCGGAATCACCCTCGTCCCCTCCAGCTACAATTCCACTGGCTGCTCCTGCCTCTGCCTGTCTGCCAGTCTGCCTGTCTGTCTAACTGGCTCTCTGTCTGCCTGTCTGTTTGTCTGCCTGTTCAGTTGCGGAGCTCCATGCAGGGAGAGGAGAGAGCGGGATGCTGTGATGTTGCCAGTGTGACAGCCGTAATGAAGGAGGGAGAGAGCAGATCCATGTGGCTGTGATGGCAGACAGGAAGCTCAGAGAGGGCCAGAGGAGCTGAGCCTTTAGTGTAGCTGGACCAGGTGTCTCCAAAGACCTGCTGTCACGTCCATCGGTACAAGTTACAACCCAGCCTTGTTTGGAGAATGAAAGCGGGGCGTATAGTAGCGTACAAACCTGTTTCATCTCCGTCTCTTGCCCCCTTTCTCAATAGATGCTAAAATGTATGTATTAAATACGTACATTCATGTCACAATATGCATTCGTAACGTGTGTGTGTGTGTGTGTCTGTGTGTGTGCAGTCCCCTCCCAGCGGAGCGGATCAGAGCTGGTTTTTCAGCTCCAGACCCTCTGCCCTTGTGCGGGTTACCCCAGCCTTGTTATCGCTCCCAGAGCAGTCCTACTGCAGCCAGAGCCCTAATGGAGGATAATGAGACCTTCAGTTTCCCCTGAGCCTAGCAGAAAAGAGCAAGGGCCTGAGCAACTGTACAACCCCCCTCCCATAGGTCTCGCGGTTAGCAACCGATTGAAAGAGAGGTTGGGGGTGAGAGAGAGAGAGAGAGAGAGAGAGAGAGAGAGAGAGAGAGAGAGAGAGAGAGAGAGAGAGAGAGAGGAGAGAGAGAGAGAGAGAGAGAGAGAGAGAGAGAGTTGTTGATCGCTGCGGTAAACAGAAAGTCTTCATCCATGTGGCATGGTCAATGTTGTGGTCAGCATGTGGTCAATAACGTTGCCCTTTCCTTAAAATCCTTTTCAAGAAAAGGTTTATTCATCAACAATCATCAAAAGCAAGAAAATATAGTCTTTGAGAACTAATGAATATGTAATATCTTTTTATGAACAAAATGAACAATTTACAAAAAGTAGGAAGGCTGTTCTTCTCATTAGACCAACGGGTCATACTTCATCCTTCATCCTCCAGCTTTGGTGTCAAACCCAGAACAAGCACACAAAGATGTCAAGGTTTCGCCAGCTCTGAGTGTCACCACCTCCCACCTCCTTCAGACCTTAGTCCTCCTCCCACATGGAATGTTCTGGAGTGGAAAGGCTGGATGCCGCTGGCTCTGTTATAATATACGAGCAGTACATATAACGAATGGAAGAGGTGTGTCGTTTGAAGTTTAGGTTCAGAGAGTCAGGGGGAACCTTCAAACGCCTGTATGGGTGCGGGCATGCGGGGTTTCATCAATGCTCTCAGTTCTCAATCGTGAGAATTGCACATCCATAGGCTGCGATTGTTTCTATTGTTGACTAGGAAGCTATAATCATAGCCTACAGTTGACTCCCCTCTTCTGCCACGGCTTGGCAGCTAATAGCAGATTGTTAGTTGCTGTATCCTTCATATTTGGTGTCATCGCGGACGAGCTACAATGCTGAGATGCAGCATGTTGCTGCGACAACCATCGGGAAACTGTCCGAGTCGTTGCGGGCTGGTTTTAATGTTCCTAGATCTGTGCGTGCCGTGTGTGTGTGGGTGTGCACGTGTGTTCTTCGTCGCGCACGTGTTTGTATCTGTGTGCGTGTGTAACACACTGACTTGGTTATTTGTGGCAAGCTCTTTGTTTTCCCTGTCTGAGAGAGCGAGAGGAGCAGAGAGGAGCAGGGAGGAGCAGGGAGGAAGGAGCTGTGCTGCTTTGATCCGACACTGGAACCACTTCACACAGACCGAGAGAGGGGAGGGGAGAGGGGGCGGAGGGGGAAGGAGAGGTGGATAAAGGGGGGGAGAGAGAGAGAGCGACAGGCAGGAGGGAGACATGGTGTAGAAGAGAGTAAGGAAGGGAGAGAGAGGGAGGGGAGGGGGGTAAAGAGGGGGCGGAAGGGGTACAAGAGATGGATAAAGGGGGGGGGAGAGCGAGAGAGAGACAGGGAGGAGGGAAATTTGGTGTAGAAGAGAGGGAGGATGGGAGAGAGAGGGAGGGAGGCAGAGCTAGGGAGAGGGAGGACACAAAGGGCGAGGGAGACGATGATGGAGCAGATGAACTGGAAGAGCGAAAAAAGAAAAAATCTTTAAGATTCGAACACAATGAAACCCTGCAGCTAGTTTTTGTCACTGCGAAGAAAGGCAGAGGAAAGAGAAAAGGAAGGATAGAGAGGGGGGGTGTGTGTGGGGCGGGGGTACTATTTTTACTTAACCCCCACCACCCCCATTTCTGTTCGAACCCTGACTTTAAAACTTCTTCCAGACTCTTTGAAACTTTCACCCAGAGTGTGTTCTGCCGTGAGCTCCTCGTTAATTCCTGCTCTGGACGAACGCAGTCTGTTATTCCACGCTCCATTCCCCCCCGCCCGAGCCTGCAAGAGCAGGCCTCCTTCTGGACTAGGATCTGAGGATGTCGCTTACCGTGCAGCGATGTTCTTCTAACCCAGTCTTCCACCACCCCCGCCTGTCTGCTCTCCCTTGTTCTTCATCCTCCCCCTCCCCCCCTCTCGCCTGGGTCAGGACGGTCGCCGGAGATCCGGGAACTCGGATCAGAACGCTTGTCTTCACCTGGCGAATGAGTCATCTTGTTTAACTCACCTCTACCTCCCCCCGCCCATCCCCTCCCCCCGCCCATCCCCTCCCCCCGCCCATCCCCTCCCACCCCCCCCTCGCTAATACAGCCCTTTCCCTCCAGCAGGCGTAAGACGGTACAGTTTGCCTGGTGTCGTACAGTTCTCCCACAATCCTTTGCTTCTGTCGGTCCCTCAGAGCGGCGGCTCTGACCGGCGGTTCATTTCTCCTTCATCATCTTCCTCTCCCCCGTTTTCCTCAGTTCTGCGAGCGTGCGCGCGCGTGCAAGCGGGAGTACGGGCGGAATGTTTGTTTTCGTCGGCGGTTCCTCTCCGTGCAATCTTCTTCGGGGTTAGCCAAACACGGGCGGACGCTAATGAAATAGGCAGGGAGGTGTCGGTGTCTGCTAAAAACCTCGCGCGTGCGCACGCGTGCATCCTCTCAAACACACACACACACATTCATGTCAGCTTATCCTCCTGAGCCAAACTCACCCATTTCTGCACCGTCCCCTCCCTCCCCTCCCTGTCTACTTTTCTCCTGTTTGGCTCAGCGATGGCAGGAGCTTTGTCTCATTGTCACTCCTGTGACCTGTGGCAGTTCTGCATCAAGGCACACGACACACACACACACACACACACACACACACACTTAAATTCGTTCACACTGCTATGCAAATGTACTTTCAGTTTGATGTGGGTGTTTCCGATGGGCTGGTAGTAGGTGCAGTCGTGGCGTTAGATGGGGGTCCAGGGTGGTACTGAAATCGGCCTGGCAACCCCTACACCACCTCAACATTTCATTTGCCATCCCTTGTCCATACAGCTAGCCCTTCTCAGTGTGGGAAATAAACAGTGTGTGTGTGTTAGAGCGTGTAAACTGGTCGTAGTCTCACGGTGAACGTGTGTCTTGACAGCCCTGCTGGTACGATGAGCGTAGCTGAGTAACACCAGGTTACAGCAACATTCTGCCTTCACATACTCATCTCATCCGGGCAGCAAATCGCATTAAGACCTATCTTTCATTGTTCTCTTTCCTCTTAACCCTCCTGTTATGTTCATTTGTCAGGAACAGCAATGATGTTCCCGGGTCAATTTGACCCGGTGCATGTTTCATTATTCAAAATATGTCAGAAACCCCAAAAATCCTAACAAGCAGTGTGAATATTTCATTACTAACTCCATAACTATTCTATCAATATTTAGTGCAATGGTGTTTCTTACATCTAACAGGTAATGGTTCAATTAGAGACAAAAATAAATTAGATTTTAATTATGATTTTGAAGTATAAAACATTTTGATTTGCGATCATACACAGGTACAATAATACCGTCAATGCATATTGTTGGGAGAAAAGGTACCTTTTTCAGACAGCCCTTCTTCCGAAGCCATCTTTCATCCGGAAGCTTCTTCTCCTCTTTAAGCAGCTACGCCTTCTAAAACGGTGGCATTTCCACCTAATTTCAGCAAAGTGCTTTTTAAGCACAGACAACAAAGCACAACAAGGTTAGCGTCTTCCAGAGGACATAAAACTTTTTTTTCCGAGAGCACTCAAAGCTAAATTCCCATGGTTACCCATAAAAGGACGTACACCATTTTGAGCTGGGCTTCAAGTACGTCCGTCAACACTTTGAAGCCTATAGCAATCTTTAAAACAACTATAATAGGCTGCGAACGTGTTTTTTTAAAATCCAGGATGAAAGAGAACGCCGGTGTTTTCCGGTTGTGCGTTTCTAACGTGGTTGTCTGTTGAAACAGACGGTGTGCGGAGCAAACAGGTAGCGCTTGCATCCGATCGTCTGCATCTGCAGCGAACACTGCAGCTTCGCAGAAACTATGATGAGTCCCTCTGTCAGCGCTGCAGTGAACACAGGCTTGTCAGCGAACACTTTCAGCTCCGTTCTCTCACGCATGGATGTTGGAAGTGGCCGGCCTCTCTGTTATCTGTGGGAGGGCTGCAGGGAGACAGGGAAAACACCCGGAAACTGTGCTTGGATGGAACATAGTCAGCTTCCTTCTGTAGAACTCGGAATGTCATAGAAACATTGAAATGATGTGATATCGTGGCCAGATCCCGCCCCTGAACACTAGAGTCCACAGGCTCATCCTCTCTCAGGTCCCCTCCCTCCCTCCCTCCCTCTTTTTGTGTCTCAGGCTCTCTCCCTCTCTCCTCTCTTTTTGCTCTCCTTTACCCCTCTCTGTTTAGTCTCTCTCTGTCACACTCTCCCCTCTTCTGTATACCCCCATTTTTCTCCACTCTTCCTCTATCTCTCTCTTCCACCCCCCCCTCCCCCCCCCCCAGTCATCTCCCAGGGGCAGTGGCTCCTGACTCTCTGAACAGCGTCTTAATGCGTTTTCCAGTGTTACGATACAGCTCGCCAATGACTGCCATCGATCCCGTGAGTTTGCATTAGTTCCCACTTAGAGAGAGATCTTATTGGCTAAGTGACAGCGGGGGCACAAATTCAGCGTGGGGATCGATACCCCGGGGGGCAAGTGCGTGCCCCCCCCCCCCCCCCCCCCCCCCCCACTTATGCAGAGCAGGTCCGGGTCGTTTGATGAAAACAAGCGGCAGGAGCGAGGTCTACGACATACGACACGGAGATATGCAGGAACAACGCACTCGAGGGGGTGCTTAACTTACCGGAAGGTTCCTCAGGTCTGCGGATTGACAGCTCCTTCATCATATCATGGAATCCTTCATGAAACATTCACTGCATTCGAGCCCACGGTGAAAATAAGGAAGAGGAAAAATATTGAACGCAGGGCAGATCTGACGGAATCTTTAGACTATTGAAGCATTGTTCCTCCTTCAAAGAGAATTCCTTTTGTGGAAACCTACCCTGGGAAGAAGCGAAGAGGATGGATGGTCTCTTTGGTAAATGACATGACCCCATAAATCACAAATGACTCCAATTACCTTTTATCACCTGTAGAGCGCAGGCAAGAGTGAGATGTGTGTGTGTGGGGGGGGGGGGGGGGGGGGTAGACGCCAAAGTGAACGAGGGAAAGGGAAGACAGAGAGGAAGGGAGATGAAAGCTAGTGGGAAAGGACGAGCGAGACCTCTTTGAAAGCGTGTGAGAGAGAGAGAAAGAGAAAGAAAGGGAGAGAAAGAGAGAGAGAGAGGGGGAGAGAGAGAAAGAGAGAGAGGGAGAGAGGGAGGGAGAGAGAGGGAGAGCAGAGAAAAAGAGTGAAGGGTGGATTAGGCAGCAAGCAGACCGTTTCATCCTTCGCCGGCGCAAATCCTCCAATAATCACTGCTCCCAATTTGGCCAGGGCGCCTTGGAAGAAAGGAAACAAGGAGAGGAGGGAGCGAGGCTGAGGCAGCGAACCGTCCCAATCCTCAGACGGCAAACGCCGTTTAAGATAGCAGGAGTCTGCGGGCTTCCTAACCGGGATTATCTCTGATCTTATCAATGAGCGCTGCCATTTTGTTGTCAGGCTTACCCCCAGCCCTGTGAAAGGAGATCTTCATTAACTTTAGCTGACACCTGGGCAGAGACACATACCAGAGCTGAGTGAGGGAGCAGGGTCTGAGAACCGGAGGAGGCTGAGCCTGTTCATCCAGCTTCCTCCCTCCTGCCTACCTCCCTCCCTCTCTCCTGCTGCCTCCCACCTGGGGTGCGAGGGCCCAGTGACATACCAGATCTATTCTGGTTTGCTTCTAGGCTCTGGTTTGTCTTCTGAGAGCTCCTGTGAGGCTGGCATGTCCGTGACCCTGTCAGTAGCACGTGTGTGTGTGTGTGTGTGTGAAAGGGGAGGGGGGGGGGACCCTAACGAGGAACAAGGTGTTGGTGTGTCGCAGCAAATTCGATCTGCGTGTGCCTGCGTGCGTGTGGGGGAGGGGGGCCATCATCGAGCTGAGTCTATAACGCAGAGGCAGAATGGCGCTTGCAGCCCCCTCCCACCCCTGCCTCACCCCTCCCCCTCCGGTCAGTCTTGGATGATGCCCCCTCAGTCGCTTGGCCCCAACCTGCAGGGAGAAAGGTCAATAAACGTGGACCAGGGGTGTCATTGCAGATTGACCCCCGGGTGCGCAATCCATCAGCGTCAGATGGTGCTTTGCCCCCCTGTCCAGTTTACGGACGCCCCAGCGACCGTGTCGCCGTGGAAACCGGCGACAGGCTGGACGGAGGGATGGCAGGGTTAACTGCAAGGTGATTGGAAGCCATTTTCGAACTGAGGGAAGGGAGAGAAAGTAAGATAGAGAGAGAGAGAGAAAAGGATGGAGGGGGAGCCAGGGAGAAGGAGAGCGATCATTCATGTCTCACAGAAAAGGTAAATCATTGTAATTAAACCGTCGCCTCTGATTGTATGTTCCCCAGAATGACCTAGTCAGTCATCTTACCATTACACTCTTAAACAGCATACCGCTCCTTTGAAATATCGGTGACCATATTTGGTCATTTAACTCAGCACCATGCATGAGCGAAAATCCATAATATAATTGCTATAGTTTTCCCATTTAATAAGAATGTCTAAACAAAGGCTGCCAATCATCTCTTGTGAAATATTAGTCATGAAAATCAAGTCACCTTTAACGTGAACCCCCTTAATAGATTCCCCTTCTTCTCCCCCGGCCCAGCTGATTAGAACTATTAAGCCACTTTAATAGAACAATCTCATTCAAGTGATTGATATTTAGTG
>CM059302.1:4722500-4762500 GCA_030340665.1 Neosalanx taihuensis
CACCCATAGAGGACCTGAACGGATCGTTGAAGAAAGTGTTTTGTCTGTCTCTTCATAAACGGAGTGACAGTTCAGTTGAGTTCTGGGTTTAATACGTATTTAAGAATCTGCAAATTGGGAGAGAAATGACCAGACCTCTGGCAACAAATGAAGACAGTACAAGGCTTAGGTCTAAATCCTGTCTCTCTCCCGGACGAAGGCAAGAGAGCATTCTTTTATAGGGCACAAGAATGTAAACATAGATAGTGACAGTCAGGCGGTAATGACGTTACAACAGTCTTCAGAGGAGGTGTGTTCAGTAGTGATTAATATAAGTACACAGGAAATATAATTTCTTACACAGGATGAATCCAGTAAACACAGAACCTGCATTAGCTGGCGTCGCTCCGACGACATCTTACTCATCTAAACAATGACTTCTTCATTTGTTTTGTTTTTTCGGTCTTCCGCATTAGACGTGATCTTCTTTGCGTCTCGTCGCCTGCGCGCTCGGTGGAAGAGAAGAGGCACCAGCCGTCCTCCCACGCGCCATCCCCAACACCTTCCCCTCCGCAGAACAACACTGAGCTGTTCATTCTCCTGCCTAGCGAGCTCAAGCTCCCCGTGCCAGCATGCGCTACATTAGCCTCTCCTTGGATCAGCTGCGATGCATTTCTACTTCCAACTAGTCGTTAAAAAACCCATGCTGGCCACAGTCCATTAGTGCTTAGTTATGCCGTTCTACCACTCTCTATTTGATCTTATTTCATCTCCCGGTATGTATATGCTGTATCCTAGCACTCTTATTTTACTCCGAGCCTTTTACCCCCCTGTGCATTTATTTTATTTGATCCCATATTCCTTTATCCCTGTGTGCACTCCTCTACTCTCTTACCCCTACGCCCTTACCTCGTGTGCATTGAAGACTGTGAGCCATGGTTACTAAAGAGTTTCCCCTCGGGGATCAATAAAGGAATTCTGATTCTGAAGGACAGTGAAACTGATATCAATTCCCTCAGCGTAGCAGCATATACAGTCATCTTAGAACGTGGGTAAGAAAATGGCCACCCTCTTTGAATGGTATGGTTTAACATTATCGGGACTGTTAAACTATGTTAAAAAGATGTTAAAAAGACGGGGTTCAACTTTTGATTCAAAGCACTGTGTTTATTTTCTCCACTTGAGTTAGGATATGAACTCCAAAGGTGAACTCAGATCAGATGGCATCGTTGGTATCGATTGAAAAGCAAATTGTAAAAATGTGCTTACGGATAGCTAGGTGTCGAAGGTCATCCTTCAAGGCCGTGGAACATGCAGCTTGCTGGGATATGACGCTACCCTTTGAAAATGTCAGCGAAAGCCCGATCGAAGATTGAAAACATTGGGTTTCAGCCGGCCATTAACTGTGGGCAACCAAGTGAAATATTCTCCTGCTGTTTGGGATTTCTATTTCCTGTTCTTCCTGATTTGGTTTGATTGGACAATCAAGGGCAAACCCATATGCACACGGCCAATGTACACCAGTGTCCTACTTCATGGACGGCCATTCTGCAGGCTAACGCACACTCACGCACACACATGCCAAGGGAACTGGGTGACATGAGTTAATGGTGCCAACAGTTTTGTTGACGTCCTCAAGTGTGTTGTATCCCTGAAGGTCCGTTACTTTATTTTACTTTTATGGGAAATGGAGCGTTCTTTCAGACACAAAACCAACCCTCAAAACTTGACACATCCTAACATAAAACCTGATGACCTCTGATTGCTGGATCAGGCACAATGAGGTCTCTCTGAAGGATTATCTTCTCAGTTTAGAGCAAACACGACTTCATTACTCAAGTAAATATCGAAGTGAATATGTTGATAAGCTAAATCGACTGGGCTAAGTGGATCAGCAGTTCCAACGTAAGGGCAGCTCGCAGCTTGGTAATACGCTCAGACACTGTGTGTCTTTGTGTGTACAGTATCATCATCGTAAGGGGTCACAAGCTTTGTGGAGACGAGAGGATTAGACAAGTTTTTCCGGAAGCTGTCAAGCGTCCGAGGAATCTTAAGCCACAGTTGTATGATACACACAGGCAAACACACACACACGCATATCTGTTTACCCCACCCCACACACACACACACACACACACACATCTCCTTTCCTCCTTCCCTCCCTCAGAATGAGTCTGGCCTGTATTCAGTGGCAGTGAGGACGCCACGGCGACAACAGCTTTATTAATCACATCAATCATCTCTAACGCCATGGCGACCAGAGGGAACCCTAATCGCTTTTCACCAAGCTGACGATTCCTCTCCTGAAGGGTCCTCGACCGTCTGCATCAGCTTGACTTGCGTGTGTGCGTGTGTGTGTGCGAGCATGTGCATGGGTGTGCGCGTCTGCGTGCGCACGTGTGAAAGAGAGAGAGAGGCAGGGGGCAGGGCGGCGTGCTCGACAGAGAGATTGCAAGGCAGAGAGGAAGTGAGGGGTGAAGGAGAGAGAGAGAGAGAGAGAGAGAGAGAGAGAGAGAGCGTGCACGCGCGCTACGTGGGAGGAGACGCGCTCGTCCATCAGGATTTGGTGTGTCTGCTGCTGGTGCCGGGAAGACAAAGTTGTTTTTCCCTCCACTGGCTAATTAGCCTGTGTTCACTAAACAATATTACCCTTCAAAGTTCTCTTCCGGAAGGTTCTCCGGCGGCTCACTTCCATCCACCAGAGGCCTCCCCTCCCTCTGCAGTCCCATCTACGGCTGCTGAAAGTCGACTGGAAGTTCGTCCTCACACCCAAGAAGTGATATATCATTGTGACAGAAAACCGAGCAATTGCATCCAAACCAGATTTCATATGTATTTCCCAGAACAGGTTTTACGTGTAGCACAACTGGAAAAAAAAACATTTTAAGTGACGACATGTCCTTGCTTGGAAACACAGGAGAACAATACCGAAGCAATTTATCAGATAACTCCGAGGCAAAACACTCCCAGTAAAGAGGAAGTTCATCAAAAGCAATGTGCAAAGAGAGCGAGATGGGGAAGATCAAAAAAAAAAAAAATCCATAACGCCACGTGTGTTAATACACCCCACTGGACGATAAACGGCCATAACAAACTGGTTGAAGTCCTCAGGAATGTCGCCTTTGGGTCTAAATGAGGAGAGCGATCGATGCAAGTCTCCTCCTGGAGGAGGAAGTGGGGGAGGGGTGGGCAACACAGGCTCAACACATGTCTCTGGATGTACCCGTGGGGGGTGGGGGCGGGGGCTAGCACTAGCACAGGCTAGCACTCACCGACGAACACGCGCGCGAGTTCGCAAGCTGAGAAGAAGGGCTGCGTCTCCCCTAATATCCCATTCTCTTCCCTATTAGTTTTCTTTTCATCTCCTCTAATAGTCTAGTCTCTTTGCTCGGGCGCTCTCTCTCCCAGTCTTTCACTCCTCTGGCTTCTCCGTCATTTTCTATTCTTCTTTTTCTTCGTTCCTCACTCCGCCTGCACCGCTCTCTCCTGTCCCCAGCTTATTAACGTTCTGTCTTCTTGACTCTCTCAGTCTTCCCTCTCTCACTTATCTCCTCGTCTGTCTTTTTTCTTCTCAACCCACTTTCGTCTCCCGCCACATATCCCTTTTCTTCCACCCCTCCCCTTCCCTCGCTCTCTCTCTTTCCCCCTAACATTTGCACTACCCCAAATCATTTTCCTTCCTCCTCTCCTCCACTCACCCTGTCTCCTTCCCCCGATTTTATCCTCACTTACTCACCCCTGCTCTCTCTCTCTCTGCACTCTCTCCTCTCTCTCCCCCACCGCTACCCCCCCCACCTCTTCCTCCTTCTCCTCTCTCTCCTCTCCTCCAGCTCCTCCTCTCTTTCTCCCCCACCGCTCCCCCCCTCCACCTCTTCCTCCTTCTCCTCTCTCTCCTCTCCTCCTGCTCCTCCTCCTGCTCTCTCTCTCCCCCACCGCTCCCCCCCTCCACCTCTTCCTCCTTCTCCTCTCTTTCCTCTCCTCCTGCTCCTGCTCTCTCTCTCTCTCACCCAGACTGCTATGCCAGAGGGTTGACCGTCTGTGAATCTGATGAGGGCTGAATGCCTCACAGACCTCACCACCCCGGGGGATCCCAGAGGCCTACGCACACACACACACACACACACACACACACACACACACACACACACACACACACACACACACATACACAATTCCTGCTACCATAGCTGTATTGAATATGGAACAACAAGACAGATGGTCTTGGAAAGTATTGAGAGTTGTAGTTTTTTCATCAACAGGTTATGTCTGTACCTTGCTGCATTAATCCTGGGCTGATTTGTCTGTACAGTGAACACTTGCTATATCACGGTTCACTTTTCACGGTTTCGCTACTTCACGGATTTGCATCGTGTTCTGCATTCTAATTGGCTAAACAGTCTCTCCAACACAAACCTGTGCGTCAATAAAGTTGCGGTTTACAGTATACAGTACTTTTATTTGTTAAACAAATGCTTGGGCCTGTAAAAAGGGTTTGTTCTTTGGTTTTAATATACAATAGAGTATTTCATTGTATAATAATTGTAAAGGTTTCTACTTCACAGATTTCACTTATCACGGGTTCCTTTTGGAAGGTAACCCCCGTGAAAAACGAGGGTTCACTGTGTTCCGCTGTTCCTTGATCTGCTCCACTGTTTCATCTTTGGGAGCTTACAGTCCAGACATCATCCTGCCATCTTTGTTTTTTGAGTCTAACGCTGACTGCTCCCAGCCTCTCTGTCCCACCCAGCCTCTCTCTCTCCCTCTTTTATTCCACTAAGAAAATACTAAGTTCCAATAAAAACAGCCTTATCGCTGTCCCTTGGATGCAATTCGTCTCCAGTCCTCGTACCCCCCCCCCCCCCCCCCCCGCCCCCTCCTCACGCTCGCTATCAGACTCAGACAGCGAGGCTTTGTCCCGGTGACGCGGCTAGCTAAGGATGGGCTAATGAAGGTCAGTGGGAGTCGCATCCAGCCCCCACCCCCCCCCTCGAAACAGTTCCACTGCCGGGCTCCTCTCCTCATCCCCTCGGACAGGCGTCTCTAAAGACTTCGACCCCCCCCCCCCCCCCCGCTCCAACCCCCGACCCCGAAACGCTTTCTTTCATTAGCCCTCCTGCGTTAATTGGAGCTGAGAGCTGCTTAGCAAATTGTCGGCTTGACGCTAACGACTCGGGACGGGCGGAGGGGGACGTTGGGGAGGGGTGGACGGGGGGACGCGGCGGTTACGAGTGGCGTAGACGGCGGTCGGGGGGGCCCGGGATTCAAAATGGCTGTCCCCCCGCCGGAGCGTCGGCGCGGTGAGGGTTGTCGCGGCGAAAAGCGATCGAGTTTTCTCCGGGGCTGCGCTTGTAATCGCAGGATCTGAATTCATTCGCAACAGTGTTGATGTTTCGTGACTGCCCGGAAACATTAGCGCTTGTCGTACAGATGAAAACGCAGATATTGGTAGTCGTGAAGATGCCTGGCCTGACCACCCACTGTGCCGCAGGGGGGAGGGGCTAACACGGATGGCACACAAAGATTAGGCGATGCCAATCTCCAGGGTGTACAGTGGTGTTGCGATATAATAAGATTAGTAATCTTACAACATGGTTGCTATACCAATGTGGTGACCAATATACTGTGTGTGTATATATATGTATTTTTCTTGACGTTTGGGGATCGTTACCTGTTTATATTAGTCTGACCTTTCCCTCGTAGATGTTCTGTCATCGTTGTACCCTAGGGAGATAGGAGACTTATGGGACATTTGATTCGGTTCCGGTGACAGCCCCAGATCTATGCACGCTCTGAGGAATCCGCAGAGCTAACAGAGATCCAAATAGCCCCGGGCAGAGACACGACAGGTGAGCCGCTCAAGACCATGTGATTTAAACAGATGGACTGGAGCTCAGGGAACGCAGCACTGAGGGGTGTTCTCTGCCAGACGCACAGCGGCTAACGCCATGGTCGGCCATGTTCCTTTTAAACATTCACGACGGACCAAAAAAGCGGGAAAACCAACGTTTCCGTCGAAGACTGAGTCGTCACGTCGTTCCCGCTGTCCTCTGTGCTGGCTTCTCTGTTTGGCGGATGGAGACTCGGGGGGGCTGCGTCGAGACACGCCATTACATCGCAACCTCCTGAACGGGGAGAGAAGAAAATATATTAGCTAAACAAATCAATACTGCATTACAGCCTCCTAGATACGTCCTAAAGAAGAGTGATGCTCTTACTCAGTAAGCATACAGTCCCCAGCCGACCCTGACTGGCACGCACGCGGGCGCACACACACACACACATCACCCCGGTGTTTTTCTGGTCCTGCGGTTGCCGCTGTGCCAGCCTCTGGCACGGTAAACCGGATGAAGTTGGGAGGTGATCCATTACTCTACTGATGGGGAATTTTTATTACTACTGTGGGGCAATGAAACGAACCAGAGAAGTCTGTGCTTTGCCAGTTTGCCAGTCTCCCCCTTTCTCCCTCCCTCTCTTTCCCTCCCTCTTCCCCTCTCTCTCTGTCCGCCTCTGTCTCGTCCTTCCTCTCTCCATCTCTGTCTTTCTTTATCTGTCTCTATCTCCTTCTCCCCCCTCTCGCTCATTCTATAACCCTCCCTCTCCCCCTCTTTGACTCTCTCTCTGTCGCTCTCTTCCTCTCTCCCTCTCTTCCTCTCTCCCTCTGTCTCTATCTGTGTCTGTCTCTCTCTGCGTCTCTTTTTTCTCTCTCACACGCCATCACAAACCTGTAATAATGTGACACACAGCTGCTGGGTAGTGACTCTTTGTCATGTGGATATTTTAGGATGATTCTATCTATTTACTGAACTGCTCAGGTTGACAGTAGGACGGTTGTTCTGTGTGATAGCACGTCCTACCTGCATTTCTCTAGGCATTCTGCCAAACAGAATCATCTGAATATATTCATAGTGAGGTTCTCTGTCATTTTCTCTCCCTCTCCTTTTCCCTGTGTGTATGAGTGTGTGTGTGTGTGTGTATGAGTGTGTGTGTGTGTGTGTGCGTTGGCTCCGGTCTCAGGCGCCCATTGACATCCTTCCTTGCTCCCTCGGTCCACACACCTGTTGCTCATTATGCCGTCAGGCTCGCGTTCAATCCCCTTCGGTTTGTCTGTCACCCATAACCCATCATTTAAAACAACATGTTATTTTACACGCGGCCTCGCTATGGTATTTTCAAATATCCGAGCGTTCGCAGCTCCCTGTGCATACTGAGGCTCTTCGTTGTCTAACTCTTCATTTTTTTTCCGCCTCCCGACCCACCTGCCTGTCTGCCTGCCTCCCTGTCAGTCAATCAAATATCATTTTACTTTATTTGTTGTTCATGGCCCTTTAGTTTAGCCCCCCTTAACACTCCGCTGCGACCGTTCACAGGTTCTCCAACACCTGCCCTATTTTAGTGTCTCAGTCGCTCCTAGAGGGGGGGGGCGTTCCTGTGGTCTCCTTGAGAGCACTTCTCAACATTGATTCATTCTCTCTCTTCCTGGACAGTTCAGCGCTTCAACGCTCAATTAGATTGATGATCGTCTTCCATTGAACGCCCCCCCCCCTTCCTCCTCGCCCTGAACGCTTGGAGAACGTGCTTTAAACTCGTGTAATTACCTCATTTCTTTGCTTTTTTGCTTTCAACCGTCTCAAGGGGGTGCTCTTCTCGTCTACGTGACGTGAAAGGAAGTCTTCATTTTGGGTCAGTGCTGGGGGGCGCTCTGAAATTAAAACTCTCTGTTGGATTGTCCCCTGCTATAATAAACTAACTTGATTACTCCCGTCTGACTCGTTCTCCGAACTCATTTCCACCGCCTAAGGGAAATCTTTCGGGCACAGGTCCGGCTCCCCAAGGATTCAGAAGGTACAAGATCTCCACTTAGGGTCCACCTCTCTTTGAAGGTAGTCGATTTGAAAGCTCTTAGTACATTAAAGGTTCTCTGACCGCATCAAGAACATTTTGATTGTAGCACGCATGTGTGACTACACCACTGGGCTAGGGAGTAACGCAGACCCTGTTCCAAGCTGCGATTACGTTTACGCAGTTGTCAAGCAGACGTGTTGGCGCTGCTCACCGTCTCCACCTAGAGAGCCGGGGTGTTTTCTGAGACCGCGGCGAACAATCCTTCATCTCCTTCTTCCTCCTCCTATGGATCTCCTCGCTCTCATGCGGTGCTTTGAGCACCTCCCTCCCCCGCCCCCCCCCCCACACCTCCCTCCTCCAGCATCCCCACACTCTCCCGGCCCTCCCCAGATTTAATTAGAGAGATCCTGAAGCCAACAACATGTTCGGAATTCCATTAACCTTGGTAACGCAGGGAAACCCTTTCCAGCCTCGGAATTAAATATTTACTGGTGAGGTTTACATGCTCTGGAGGATGCAGGCAGCAGGGTATGTGTGAGTGTCCGTGTGTGTGTGTGTGTGTGTGTGTGTGTGTGTGTGAGTGTGTGCTGCTTGAAATGGGCAGGCCCAGAGCCCAGAGCCAAGGAGATCATCTCTTAGATTATACCCACTGCTGATTGTAATTAGTTCACATCCACCTCTGAATAATGCAAAATGTGGAATACATCCACATCCAATATTTAATGTAATGGAGGAGAGAGAGGAAAAAGAGGAAGCGGGTGACAGAGATGCGTGAGGATAACTTGAGTTAATCTGTCTACTGTAACTAGATGTGTATGTGTGTGTGGGGGGGGGGGGGGGGACACTGTCTATGAATGTAAACAAATGTGCCTGTAGTGTATTCACATCGTGGTTCTCTGGATATCGAAGGAATATACCCGATGAGGTGAGAGATGGAAGGAGCGAACTGGCTTTACCTTAGCGGTACAGTAACAGCCAAGGGACTTTCTTTGTTTCTTTGTCAGGCTCAGTGACAAGGTGAAGCTAGGGTTTGGCAGTACGATTCATTTCCAAGGCAGGTTCCAGTCGGGAACCTTGGAGGAGTCAGCACTGTAAAGAGTGCATTAAAGTCCTGTCCTGTCGCGGAAGGTGAAGTCTTGATGCGCTGACAGTTCCTGAGACAAAGATAATGGAATCTGAGCTCAAAGGGGAAAATGAAGAAAGAAAAAAAAAGAAGAAAAAAAAGCAAGATAAGTATTCCAATTTTGCTATCGCGCATTTAATTAAAATCTTTCTCCTTTTTGATATGAAGGATGGAGTTTTTGGTTTAAATGAGGGTAAGGTATTCAGCAAGGTCATTCAGGCTTTCACAAAAAATCTCATTACAGAGACATTTTTATTTAGGGAGGCTGTCTCTCACCCAAAGGAAGTGAACTACATGTTCTCCTTCTGCTAAGTGTCTGGGGTTGAGGGCCTCTCTGCGACTGTGCAGCTCCGTGTGTGTGTGTGTGCGTGTGTACTGGTGTGTGTCGGGGTTGTCATAGGTAGGAATGTGTGTTTGGATAAGCATACAAGTGAGTGCTTGCGTGCGTGTGGGTGTTTGGAAGTGAATGTGTAGAGATGCGCCTGTGTAGGTGTGTATGCGAAGGGTTCTGTGTTTGCGTGTGTGCATGTCGTTCAGGTGTGTGTGTACATGTGCTTGTGTTTTGCAGGTGTGTGTGTATGCGCAGATGCGTGCGCGCGTGTGTGCATTAGTCCGAGAAGACAAATGACCTGGCGTTTCAAACGCAGATCAAAGTGGCTAGGTGTCCTCTCAGTGATGTGACCTTGATGTGGAGTTTAAAGAGAATCATTATCTCCCACAGTGAAAGCTTTCACTGTCTCTTTAAACTGACATGGGAATCGTGGATACAGCACCACTAGAGGCATTAAGTCGTAAAACATGGACGAATATATCCCCGGTGAGGATGATGCAGATGTTGAAACGGAGGGAAAAGTTTCTATTCAGGAAGTTTGCTGGTTTCCAGCAGGGTGACTGAAGACAGAGCGCTCTCGTAGTGACTAAGGCAGATGTTCTCCTCTTGATAGTTCAGTTGGAAACCAGGGGTTCTGCTGGGGTTTTGATGTTCGACAGATGGATTACTGAGGCGGCCTGCTGAGTTTCTGTACTTTTAGCCTCCGGGAAACAAACACTATAAGATATCCTCGGTACTTCAGGGAATAATATGCTAATTGGTACATAAACAATGTCACATACTCTTTACGAGTGTCCTCAAAAGATGGGATCAAGGAATACTGTACACGTTAATGAATGAATGCTCTCTTCAAAAAAACATTTGGCGGTCTGAAGGGATTTATGCGTAATGAGCGAGGCGCTTAACTTTAGCTTGACCTCGCGGTAACACCGACGCGCTAGCTCAGTGGAGAACCTGTTCGAAACGTCTAACACCTGATATCGTTAACTGTGCATCTTGGCACTCATCCCTGTCGGTAAACTGTCCTAATGAGCGGGCTCGGCAGGCCCACCTGTTCAGGTGCTATCTCAGCTAAACGCCTCAGATGTAGCGGCGCAGCGGGAGAGGCGGACGGCTAATAAACAAACCGGCCCCTGTACGCCGCGGCTAGCTTAGCTCCGTTAGCGTCGGCCTCTTTCCCTGCCCCCTCAGCCTCAACCCTCCTGGGGCCGACAGTCAGGCCTTTCATCCCTATCCTCACGCCTGCCAACACCGCAGTGAATAATTCACCGCCTTCTGCTTCGCTTCATTAGCGCTCTACAGAGCTGAGATGTGCAATAACGATCGCTTTGCTCGTGTAGTTTGGTATTTTTCCCAGAGTCGTATTGGGGGCCGTTTGTGGTTCTTCTGTTATCTGATTGGCTCTTCTCTCGGGAAGTGACAGCGCCGCATGCTTTTTTCTTCTTCCTAAAGGTCACATGGGTCTCTGAGCCCTGAACACACGATGGTCAAAGGCTACATACACTATTTATCTTACTCTACCCAGATAATCCCCCTCCTCCATTCCAGTTATTAAGTCAATAGTTAATGTGTCTCGTGTCTTAACATGTCTTGCATGTTATTGGTTTGAAAGAGCAACACTGCGAAGAGTTCCACCTGCAAAACGAGCATTAGTTCGTCGCCGTGCTCCTTTCCTGCAACAGTGTCACCTTCTAAGACTTATTGAGGCAACAAATCCTGATTAGATATGATGTAAATCAGGCACGGTAATTTACATTTGTGCATTTAATTCCTTGTTAAAGCTGAAGTTATATGGATAATCAGTGTTACATTGTTAGGAATTTAACAACACCCAGATGTGCAGCTGAACCTGAGGCCTCTGAGCACAAATGGAGGAAACATACTATAAAAACTAAAGACTGACTCAAAATAAATACTCACGTCAGCAGGGACATGCCACATGTTTTCCGACAGCATGTGCGCGCGCGACTTGGCTTGATGCTCATAGTTCCTTCCTTCCAACCCCATTCTCTTTCCACATTAGTACCTCATTGTGTACTCTGATCAGCCACGAGGGAACCAATCAGAACAAACCCACTATGGCATTTTGGAATGGGCGCACCGCTACCAAAAGCCAGAATTCCAGATAAACCAGATAGCGAATGTCAATACGCCCTTTAGAGAGCCTTATTTATAGCAGACAACAACAACAGACCGCCGGTGTATGACATAAACTCTGCGCCTCTCTTTCCCTTTCTGTCCTTCTCCGTCTGAAGTTGGCTTGCTCTGGTTCTGAAAACCAAGTGAACGACCACACATCCGCCCACATTCTGCGGAGGCCGCAGAGGCCGAGGTTAATGGGATTGTTCACCAGGTGACTGTCCACAGAGAGAGACGGGGCCACGGGTCCAGGGCCAGACAGGCCGCTGCGTCGAACGACAGCAGCGCTGTGCTAATAAAGACCACCAAAAAATAAAAATAAAGAGAAAGATGAGAGAGAGAGAGAGAGAGAGAGAGAGAGAGAGAGAGAGAGAAGGGAGAGGTGGGAGGAAGGGAATGTATCATTACTGAATCTGGAGGTAGTCATCAGGGTAACCCATGAGTCACTTGCGCTTGCTCTAGCTCTCCTTCTGTTGTCTCTCTCTTTTGCTCTCTCTCTCTCTCTCTCTCGCTCTCTCTCATGCATTCTTTTCTCCATCTCTATATGGAAATCACAGTGGGAGCTTGGTGTTCTTGGTCTATGTTATAAATAACATTTATATATATATACCTTCTGGGGTTAGGAATGGAGTAAGCTGTGAATACACCCATTAGTATACTGGCACATTCTGGAAGCCCAGTTATTCTTCTGTAGCCCAGAATAAAGCAGTGTTGGTCTCAGCAACATGTTTCTTCTGCTTACCTAGTGTAGACACAGTGTAGTTTAATGAAGAGTTCTTTCTTTTCCACATAAAATACATGCAATAGACATCAATAAACAGCCTTGAATTGGATAAAATCACATTTGTTAGCCTAATTACTGCTTTGGTGAGGAACGGACGCTCATTAACAGAAAGATAATGACCTTGATGGTGTGACCGAGAATATAATCCATTCTACAATTCTGTAAGGGCTTTGGAACACTTCAGAGCGGTCTATCGGCTCCATAACATTTGAGTGAATGTCAGTACAAAACAGCAGGCTGGTTTTAACCAGCTGGTTCCAGACTGATGAGGCTTTGATGCCAGACTGTCAGCCCGTTGGAAAGGTCAGGAAAGGTCAGTGTGAATGGGCGCTGCAATGCATGATGGGAAATACAGAACTGCTGACAAGTTTATTGCCTTGGATTCCGACCAAAATATGCCGCTTGTCTTCAGCAGTTCATCAACATGCTGACATTGGACAGGTTTTATTGTTTGGAATTTGGGATTTAATTACGGCATTTAACTGAAAGTGTGTCTATGTATCTATCAAAATTAGATACTTTTTAATCATATATTTTCTGGCAACCCCCTCTCTGTGTGTGTCCCAGGGTTCTGAAGCTGGATCCAGACAGGCACTGGGATCGACAGAAGTTCCCCCAGATGGGAAGCCCGCGGCTGGGCAAGGAGATGAGCGGTGCCTGCCATTCTGACAGGCCATCCAGGAGGGGAGATCTATCTCGGTGATGTGATTATCATAATACATAAGCGAGATCATTCTGGCTTCACGCTGGCTCACAGCCCTCCCTGTTCTCCCCTGCAATACGTTTTCCACCCATCTCCTTCCACAGGAGATGGGATGCATTGATTAGCTATTAGCAATAACGGAAATACACAGTACACACTGTTCTCCCTCTAGCTTTCTTAGGAAGGCTAATGATGATATAACATTAGTTCATGGACAGCTTTAACACTGAATGCCTTATTTGGGTTTATCATACATGCAGTATACTGTACACTAACTCCATTGGGTGAGAATGCTATAGGTTGGTAGGTCATGAAGTTCAGTATACGTGTGTGTGAGCATGATGTGTGTGTGTGCGTATGTGTGTATGCGTGTATGTGTGTGTCTGCGTGCTCATTTAGTCAGTCCATTCAGTGGGCAGATGTGTTAAGGATGAGGTCAATAGAATGGATGACTCACACAGAAATCACAAAAGACAGTGGGAGACAGATGGAGATTAGCGTTAAGCGTTTCTGTGTATGTGTGTTGGTGGGCCTGCGTGTGCATGTGTGTTCACACATACAATTGCCACGTTGAGCTCATTAGTTCAAACAGCGGTATCGAGCAGAAAAACGAGGAAACACACAGTAGGTTACATAGGATTTATTACCGCGGTGAAATGACCTGCACACAATAAGCCATCTGGGGAATTCTCTCCTCTGGTTGAAGCCCAGTGTGAGGTCCAAAACTAGGAAGTCTCATCTGTCTGGAGGAACACCATGCAGGGTGAGGGCATGGATGCATCTGATTGGCTCCTTGACTTGCTCCTGAACTCATACATAAAATGTGAAAGCGATGGCCAGATCTTTTTCTCTCCGGTAGCAAAGCTCAAGGTGTCAGCGCCATGAGCGACCCGTACAGAAATCAGGCTTTTCATTACCTTTGGAATGTTCATGCGTGATTGTCCCCCCCACCCCCCCCACCCCCCACCCCCCCACATCTGACCCTGTCCAGAAGTGTTCTGCGGCTTTTCGTTTCTTTTTTCACTTGTGGTGTTTGCTATTTTTCTTGTTTAATCAGACACAGATTCATCTCTGTCCCCCTTAGACACCAGCTAAATCAATTTCCCAGCATTCCCCTGGGCTATCAGACGCCCATCTCGGAGGGCCGCTGTCGGTGCTGGCACCGGGCGGACGAATAGAACACACACACACACACACACACTCACACCAACGCTCACACGTGTTCGTTCAGATACACCCGATGGATGTGTGCCCTGCACACGCACTGATTCGCACGCACCCGCATGATTTCGCACGTACACACCTAGTTGTCACACGCACATTTCTACACACATTCCACGCCCTGGCAGATTGTCATCACGCACGCGAAGGTGATTCGCTACATCACTGTTCTCTAATGTCTCACTTGCTTCATTTTTGTGACATCCATTTGTCACTCCAGACAGGTCCTGGTTCCCATCCATCCATCCATCCAATCATTCTTCTAACCCAGCCACCCAGACACTGTTTTTCTCTGTCTCTTGCATTCTTCCTTGATCTCTCTCTCTCTCTCTCTCTCTCTCTCTCTCTCTCTCTCTCTCTCTCACTCACTCTTCTCCTTCCTATTTCTCCTCTGTGTGTGTGCATGTGCGTGTGTGTGTTTGTGTGCATGACACGTATAAACGGAGTGTGTTCGAACGAACCTTCGTAATTGTCGGTGTGCGCGTGTGTGTTTACATCGGTCATGAAACCCACAACCAAGAGTCCTGTTAGCCGACACATTCACGTTGTGCCCCAGCCTTGTTCCCAGGTGAGGCCCAGATTCAAACCGCACGACCATCAGACGCTTCAGTCTTTACACAGAGCTTTGGAGGTGTGGGAACATCATGTCAGCCAGACAACCAGGCGGGCGGCCAGACTGCCAGGCAGTCAAGCAGGCAGCACTGAGAGGGTAAACACGCTGTAATCAGCTGATTGGAAAGAACAGATTCTTCTAGTCTGAGTAGGGCTCAAACACTCTCCACTGAGAGACAAACAGAGAGGGAGTCATTGTCCCCACACTGGAGTCATAGCTGAGGGGGGTTCGAGTGTGTGTGTGCGTGAGCCATTGCCAACTTGGCCTCTCCCAGGATAAAATGTGCAAGATTCCACTCAGCTCGGTCTGTCTTCCGGTAAGGATGACCCGGGATAGTGAAGACTGCTCTGGCAGCCTAAAGCAGCTCGCCTGGTACAGAAGCAGTCTAACCCGCTTGTTACATCACATGAAGCTGCGGAGAACGGTTTCCCCAGACTCACCCAAAAAAAGGCAAGCGAGAGAGAGAGAGAGCGAGAGAGAGAGAGAGAGAGAGAGAGAGAGAGAGAGAGAGAGAGAGAGAGAGAGAGAGAGAGAGAAAGGAAAACCCTGTCGGCCTTTGAACGTTCAATGTCAGCGCATTCATGCATCTCTGCCTGGCCTCCTTTTAGTCTGCGACGAGGGTGGCTGATTCCAAATGTCCTGTGTGTGTGTGTGTGTGGGGGGGGGGGGTGGGGGGGAGGGGGTTGGAGGGGACGACTTGCATCTGCGCTACGGTTACGTGATCGCCTGCTTTAGTGGGTGTGTGTTTGAGTGCATGCGTGCGCGCGTGTGGTTTTTCCATTTGGGTGTGCGCTTCTGTACGTTCGCGTGTTCACGTCTGCCTGTGTGTGTGTGGACGCGTGCGTGTGTGCGTGTGTCAGCTACCCGGCTAAAGTTGTTATAATCAAATATTGATCTGAGGGTCGGCGGATGGACTCTCGAATGAAGTGACTACTCGCACTCCGTAACTCAACATCGCAGGCCAAGTCGCTGCATGGAACCTTCTCTCCATCTGCCTCGCATTGTCTGAGAACAAAGACTCCTGCTTTGCAGTGTGAGGGATTTCGCATCATCTTCCAGATTCGTGTTTCATCGGTCAGTTTCAAGGCCTTTTGTTATTCACTACAGGATGGATGTGTTCACGCTGGCCGGGGAGGAATCCCTGATGTCGCTGCTCTACCTGGGAGTCCAGGGTGGATGGAGAGGATGTGCGTGGATGTGAATGTGGAGGAAAGGATGGAGTACGCTGTCGTATTCCCACCTGGAGAGGCTTGAGAGAGGCAGACCAGAGTGCCGTCCTTATCCCTTCCCCAGATCGCACGTCCCCTGCGGAAGCTCTTGGAGATCAACTCTATCACTCATCGCTCTCTCTCTCTCTCTCTCCCTCTCTCTCTCTCTCTCTCTCTCTCTCTCTCTCTCTCTCTCTCTCTCTGTCCCTCCGTGTTTGTTTTTCTCTCCCAGACACGCACACAGACACACACGGCATGTCGTAAGAGAATAATGAACGAAACATCTTCACTTTGCTCGCGGTGACTCACCGCCCCCCCCCCCCCCCCCCCACCCCACCTCAACCCCTACTTTAGCGGAGCATTCCGGGTCACAATGCCGTCCGTCACACAAGCACTTAACAAGGAAACGCTGTGTCCCTGACTGCACGGCAGAGGCAGCAAGCCAGAAGTGGTTTTCAAGTTCACAAAACCATTCTTTAACTGCAGTGAGTCCTTCTCTCAGTCCCGATTCAACATCCTACCAGACATGAGTGACAAGTATTTATATTACGCATCAGAGTTCAACCAATGGCAAGTAAGGTCTTTGGGTGTGTGCATGCAATCAGAAAATGGCCATTGTTCGGGACCAGCTTTGGTTAAGAATGCATGCCGGGATTTGTATGTGTATGTGTGTCAGTTATTCAGCTATGCTCTTTTTGCCCTGAAGCCTAAAGGTTTTTCTCCTCCCTTCTTACTTTTGTAGTCTTCCTGAATTTAAGTCGTAACTCCAACAGGCGTACTCTGGCCCCTTTTGATGATGTCATCAGAAGTGATAATACTGTAGGTGTCTCTCGTTTGGATGTATGCGTTTGCGTGTTTGTGTGTGTGTGATGTATGTTTGTGTTGTTTTCTTCTGCTTGCGTAGAGTCTCCCCGTGTTAGCGCAGTGTTCATGTTGATCCTGGTCTTTAATGTCGCACCCTGCTTATCAAGGAGCAGTGTAGCGTACAACTGGCTTATGCCTTCTTATCCCTTATGTGCTCTTAAGATAAAAACCTGGCAAAATAGTTCCCTGCGATTGGCTTAGGCTGATCCTTGTAAACCCGCCCAGTGGAACGGTGATCGAGATAACTCCTCCAATTTTACGCCAGCACTTGAGTGCGAAGGGGGAATTGTGGGTAAGATATTATACCTTCTTTAAGTGTCTGGGGTTTATGCTCTTCAAGCAAGGAAGGGGGAAGAATGATGAGCCTCTCTGGAATTCAGGACCGGCGAATCGTAAACGACCACATTCAATTTGGCTTCCATTCAGATTTCAGAAAACAGAAATCAAATGGAAATTCAAATTCTTGAAATTGAAGTTGAGTCTAATTGTTTCGGATGCTGCTTTGATTGAATTTGCTCTTCCTGGATCGAATTAGAAAAAAATTCGAACTTTCACAAAAAGGACGTTTTTGAAGTCTGAAAGAAATGCTGTGGTGGTTGTTTTTGATCTATAAAGGCGGCGTGCGCTTATTAAGTGCTGACCTCAACACGAGTCTAGCACTGATACATCATCTCGTATTCATTGCTTTAAACTAGAGTACAAAATATAGTCTGCATTTGAAATGGGCTCTTACAAACCCCAGGGGAGTCATCTCCTCTGAGCTGTGCATTGTGGGGGAAGTAGTTTATAGCCATTACCCCCGTAACTTCCTCTAATCGCTCCATGCACTGAATGGGGGAGTGGGCCGCCCCAGTGTATTGTATGGTAATATGTTCATGGGTAATTTCACTATCTCATAAAAATGTTAATCCACAAAGATAATACAGCAAATGGAGACCGATAATTTGATCTGGCAACCGTCAAACTGCGAGGTCTGGTCCATCACTTGGTGCTCTCTTCCTTTCTTCCTATGGCTCCCCCTGATTTCTTCATCTTCATATTAGTCTTTCTATCTCGCAATTTGTTCCCTTTGTGTTTCTCTCAGCCTGTGTTCTCCGTCGCTCCTTCTTTTCCTCCCCCTCTCGCTCTCCTCTCTCGGCATCTCTCTCTCTCTGTCTCTCAGGTGTGCTACAAAGTGAAAGCAGCAGAAGCCTCCATGGTGCATGAAATTGCATTAGCCATAGCTGAGGCTTCCTGGCAGCTGCCACGGCCCACAGCCGCCTAATGGAGGCTTTTATTCGAGGGAACATTCAGACAGCCGCACCCAGGGTCCAGCCCCTTGCGTCTGGGTACCCACGGCCAGATGAGGGGCTCTCCATGGGGGCCGGCAACCGGGAGGCACCAGGGCTTCTGCGGGCCGGCATCAGAGATTCAGAACACTTACGCGGGGGTTAAAGGCAGGTCGAGCAGGGTCTAACCTGATGGATGAACGAGGACTGTCTTCAGGCGGATATTGACGGGTGAAATTGTGCAGAAAGTAGGTTACAGCAGAGCAATATCGCACGCTTTTCAGGGACGGCTTGACATCTCCCGCATGTCACAAATAGTATTTTAATGGCCGGGGAAATTCCGAGTGTTATTTGTCAGGAATACTAATAGTGCGCACGGTTTGTTTCATCCCTATTAAAGGAATTATTTCAACCCTATTAAAAGGTCCCTGTGTACATTTTTTTTATATCCTCATAGCTATTCTGTACATTTGAAAACAATCCTGAGAAGACCTTTCTATTGGCTATTAAAATGGAAAAGCAAGCCGTCTCTTTCAGGGGTAATGTGGAGTATGGAAAGAGGTGGGATCTGGCTGCCTCCACATGTGCATCATCCTTCTCTTATGGCCAGTGGGATTGAATAACCTACCTACAATCATTATCCATCACCTGTGTGCACGTGTGTGCGAAGGAGACAGAGAGATCGGCTCGAGAGAAAGAGACTGAGGTTGTTGAGAGAAAAGAAAGACATAGAGAGTGAGAGTGACTGACAGGGAGACCACAAGAAAGACCGCCTGAGAGACCGTGTTAGAGTGCCGTGGTCTGGAGGGGACCTGCTGGATGTTGTGGGCTGCAGCATTAGAGTCACGTCTCCTGGTTCTATTGATGTTTCTACTGTTTACAGAGAAATCATTCACGGCGCCTTCCCACTGATTGTTATTTTGGATTCATTCCTCGACAAGGAGATTGGATCTCATCGCTGAAGGATGACGATTAATTCTGCTCAATGGCTGTCTCTGGTGTCTTGGTCACTTGTTCATTCATCTGCATGCAAACAAGCATCAGATCACCGTTTACATTTACATTTAGTCATTTAGCAGACGCTCTTATCCAGAGCGACTTACAGCAAGTAGAGGGAGATTCCCCCTGAGGCAAGTAGGTTGAAGTGCCTTGCCCAAGGACACAACATCATGTTGGCACAGCCGGGCTTTGCACCGGGAACCTTCTGATTACAAGCCTGACTCCCTAACCGCTCAGCCAACCTGACTCCCTGTCACCTGGTTCCCAAACAGCCATGATTGATTAATGACCAGACTGTTGTCCGGTAAGAATTACCTTTAAAGATGGAGGCAAAAGGGATGAAAACAAGCAACTGACTTTGTGTGTGATGAAGGAGGAACTGAGCAGAGGAGAAGAGAGTAGAGGAGAGGAGATAGGAGAGGACATAGGAGAGGAGATAGGAGAGGACAGAGCCGGGGTCTTGAGAGCGCCTGCCTGAGGGTTTAACAGTGTAGAGAATCTCCCACGGTGGCAGACGTGGCGCCTATTATCATGCTCCAGCCGTGGACGTCCAATGGAGTCATTTTGTCGACTTCCAGCTGGTTGAAGAAGATAAGGCCTGCGCGGCTGAACCTGTGAACCCAGACACATCACTCAGAAGCCACCGGCGCCGCCAAAGCCACCGCCGCTCAAAGGGGGAACCAGACTGGCCACTGCTCAGGCCCACGGAGAACCAACACAAAGTAGTTGAGCAAGGCTTTGAATGATGCTGTATTGTGGCGGACAGAATGGGAGCTTTGTTTGGTGAAGGTTCTACCCGGAATGGCTTGGCCGGAACAACAGGAGAACTTGCCGGAACTGCCAAGTAGGAAGTGCCGTTCACAAAGATGGAGCGAGGTACGGTACCTTAAACACACAGCGGCTCGCACACACACACGCACGTACGCGTAGGTTGGAGGGAAAGACACAAAAACACGCACCCTGCCGGCTCCAGGCCACATGAGTCCCTGTCTGCTCGACCTCATCCCTGATTGATGGAAGCTTTTAAAGCCCCATCATGTGTGTCGCTGTGATTTGTGGGAAGCTGTCTCTTACAGGTCCCTCAGCAACGCTGGAACCAGGGGTTTGCACCTGCACCGGAAGCACCACAGCCACTCCCACTGTCTGCAAGCTGCCATCACACAGACACACACACAAAGGACACGCAAACAAACACACGCACAAATCACAGAGAATCCCACACACGCGCAATAGACACACGCTTAAGCTGAGTGACGTTCCAATATGACCTCAAATGAGTCATTGTACAAGGTTGTTGACCCATTGACCCCCACCCCTTCCCTCTCAGCCCACTCACTCTCACAGATCAATCAGCAGAACCCTTTCATTGGCCTCCTGTCCTCAAACGACTCTATTCAGATCACACTAGTGTCTCAGCCCTCAGCCCACACCACCCCAGGCTACAGACACCGACACAGGGAAACGCCACAGCGCTCCTATTTAGGACACGATTAATTATGCCGATAAAATACCCCTCGCTATTTTCCATCCATTTGCAGTTTAGAGTTTGAAGTTGATGGGATGCATTCGATGATCCGTTTCACTAACTGTGGCATTAAATCAGGGCTGGGCAATCCCGGTCCTCGAGGGCCGCTGTCCTGAAGGTTTTAGATGTTTCCCTGCTCCAACACACCTGATTCAAATGAACGGGTCATTATCAGGCGTCCACAGAGCTTGATAACAATCCGTTCATTTGAATCAGATGTGCTGGAGCAGGGAAACATCTAAAACCTTCAGGACGGCGGCCCTCGAGGTCCGGAATCTTCCAACCCCTGCATAAAATGTCATCCAACCTCAGATGTCCATGATTGACACAGTCTTCAGGACAGGATGTCAAATGCGGAGGGAATACATGTGCGCCCAAACACTGACGAACTTCTGTCGACCAATCAGGAGCCAGAGGGCTGGGCAGTGTTGTCTGTGGTTCAGACGGTCTCTTCACAGAGAGAGACAGGGAATATTTAGCAGGCTTTAACCTCTGCAACCTGCCGTTTGCCAGCGACAGGCCGGCATCAAAGGAATCCATTTATTTTTTAATTCCCTTTACGAGCACCTCATTGAAGAACCTCATTGGTTCTGGAAACACCAATTACTCTTCTGCAGCCACTGCTTGATGTCATGAACTCTGTCCTGAGCAGCCTCACGAGGACGTGTGTCCATGTGTTTGTGTAGGGATGTGTGTGCGCACGTTTGTTTGCGCGTGCTTCAGGCATGTGGAGATTCTGTGTGTTGTGTGCTTTCTTTAATATGTGTGTGTGTGTTAGACCGCACCGCTAGGGGATGTGTGGTCTTTTGAAGTTTATGGTGCAATCGGGGGGTGAATTATGGATTTTGCCACAAAGGGAACCTTGAGATTGTAGAGTGAGACTGCGTAAGTATGTATATTGTGCACGTGCCTAAGCGTGTGTGTTGTGACTCCAGTCCACATTTCTACAAAGCTTTTAAACTGCAAGGCAGAAAGAGAATTTCCTTTGATCCGACTGGTCTTGGTTTTGATGTGGGTTAAGCTTTTGGGATAGACCCTGGGCTGTGATGATGTCACAGACAAACTGAAGCTAAGCTTTGGGTTCAGCGTTGGGTGAGGAGCTGGCAGACCAGACTAGGAAGTTAGCCAGAGCTAGCGCTTAGCAGCTCCCGAGCTATCTCCAGCAGCCTCCAGGTTAGTCGTGGGGGGGGAGAGTTAAGAATGTGTGCCAGTTAAATCATTACCCTCCAGTATATGTATACCTTGTAGTCAGGAAAAGGGTTTGACACCACCCCCCCCCTCCCTTCGAAGGCCCACTCTGTTGATCTGTGTGTTTTATTTAAACTAATGAGACTTTCAGGGCTTTTTTTTTGTTCTTTTTTTTTGTCAGGCACAACTACAGTCACTTCCTTCTGAAGAACGCCCACAAACACATCCACACAGCCAGTGCCAGTCTACTGCATAAGAACCAACCATGACCCACTTTTGCGGATGTGTTGATGCGTTCAAACCGACTCTTGCGGCCGCTGCAGGTGTGATCAGCTGTTGGATGTTAGTGTGACTGTGGATGTGTGTGTGTGTGAGAGAGACAGACATTTATAAAAGGTGTCTGAGTATTTGGGTGCGTGTTCGTGTGTGTGTTAGACACACATATAAAAGACGTCTGACCGTGTGTGTGTGTGTGTGTGTGTGTGTGTGTGTGTGGTTGTGGTAAACGACAGACAGCTGTCCCCCAGATTCACCTCAAGGTGTCGGTGCCCTCTCCGAAGCAGAGTCTGCTACCAACAAGCCAATGTGCTTCCAACACACACACACACACACACCCACACACACACACACACATCGCCACGGTGACACCTCATGTTCCTGTTAGATAAGCACGCAAGCCCGCCCCACTTCCCCCACACATCTACTTGGGAAAAATAACTGTGATTTCCCTTGAATTACCACCGGAGCCATCCTTATGTGAACAAGCAAAAACAGACTAGAATATTCCTCTCCGAACCCATTCTGCCACGTTCTGTTAAACAGGTGGAGATCATTACATCCAGACGCTGGCTTGTCTTTTTCACGTTTCCAGAATTTGGCCCACAGTTGTGCTCGCTGTTGCACTGACGCGGAACAGATTCCTTAACTGAGGCCAAAAAACGCTGGAGCGATCAAGTATTTCATATGGAGACATCCGTCGGGCTAATCCCGCGCTGTATCACCCTCATTACTCCTTGTCATCTCACAAATGATTCAGCAGCTCATGAATTATTCATGACCCAACCTCCCCGGTCTACCCAGACGGGCGGGAAAACTGCTCGGAGACAGGAAGCGCAAATAGCACGACAAAAATGCACAGGAACGTCGGTAAACACGCTTTGTTTAACGGCGACCAGCAGCGCTTCCCCTCACTTTCGTCCGTGGCCTAGCTCCAGAGGACTGCAGATGCTCGCCGGTTCGCCGCTTACGCTAGCGCGCGTCGCCGCGCCGCTGCGACGATCCATCCATACGGAACGCAGCGCACGAGACCGAAGAGACGCCACACTGGAAATGTCTTCTTTTCGGGAGAGACGATTCTAACGCCCGATACGCAATTTCAATCTCTGCTTGACCTTCTTTGTACGAAGTGCAAAAGTAAGAATGGCAAGATATTAAAAGAGAGGGTTCGCGTTCGGTAACCCCTCCCTCACGTCGCCACCGCCCACCACCACCTACCCTGTCCTCACCTGGAGATCTGCCCCCCACTAGGTAAAATAATTGGAGGTGAATTGCTTCTGGGCTTCAGGGGGTATTGTAATTAAAATGGCAGTGTGTACTACTATGATGCCTCCTGTACGAGCTGTCTATACGTTGTACAGGAAGGTGACGGAGAGGGAGGAGCTGGGGAGATTATAGTTGCCCACTGTACACATGAGCTCTCAAGAATCACTTTAATAAACGTGGCGAATGATTTCCCGAGCGACCGAAACAGATACATGCATGTGGAAATGAAAAAGGACAAATCCTTCATTCAACTCCCCTGAAGTATTTGATTTCCCACCCCCCTTACATTTCCTCCATTTCTCCTCCCTTCCTCTCTTCCTCGTCCCTTCCTCCTCTCCGTCGGAGCACACTGGATACCCATCCATCACTTTTATTTCATCCTTCTATCCTACTCTAACGGCAGTAATGGGAATCCATGTTGGGGGACGTGCCGAGGCGAGAGGCTTTTAGGTAATAACAATAAAAGCGCGTGGCTGGAGACATGCTATGCATGATCCACGTAGACTTCCTGTAGCCTCGCCCCCACCCCCCCCCCTCACACGCACACATCAACGCCCCCACCCCCTGCCCCTCCCCCACCCATCACCGGTCCGACCACGGTGCCTAAACGCCTCGTCGCCACGTCATCGGGGAGCGAGCCGCCGGAGCGGCTTGGTTGGCGCCGCTCGGCCTTCGTGTCGTCGTTCAGAAACGTGTGTCGATCTCAAGGCCGCCCTCTCCAGATGGCGGCCATTACCTTACGTCCTCTTCACTGCCCAATGGTGAGCTTGACTGAATGGTGGAAGCGTCGTCCGATTGGCTTTGTAAAGCGCTTGTGGGTGTGTGGGCGTGCTCTTGTGCATGTGCGAGTGCGGGTCTATGTGTTTGTGGGGGAGTGTGCGTGCGTGCATGTGTGCGTGGGTGTTTACGTGTGTGTGTGTGTGTATGTGTGTGTGTGTGTGTGTGTGTATTGCTCAGACACTCCACATTGCTTTAGTGTCAGCATGCTCATAATGTGTGTGTGTGTGTGTGTGTGTGTGTAGTGACACTGAGTTATGTATTCAATATATCCCAAACCTGATATGAAAAGCATGACTATTTATCCCTCTCTTCCTTCCCTCCCTTCTCATTCCCTCCTCTCCTTTCCCCACTCCTCTTTTCAGCCTAGTCTTCAATGAGTTTATCTCTCTGTAGTCGTCTCCTTCCATATCCCAGTACCCAAGACCCTCATCATGTCACACACACACACACACACACACACACACACACAGCTCCCTGGAGCAAAACCGTGTAGAGAAAACACCCCCTGATAGCTTCAAAGAGCGGATGGACGTTTCCATAGGAACAGCAATAAAAGCAATTAGATGGAATGTGGTAAAACAAAAACCCCCAAAAAAAGAAAAAGAAAAGAAAGAAATAGGCTTGATGATCCATCGGAGCAGAATGGCCCTCTTGAAATTCCTTCAGAGACCAGTGGAATCACACAATCAGGACTTCCTTCTCTCCTGGTGGCTGGTGGCTCCCCCCGTCCTCTCTTCTCCTCCGCTCATCTGTCCTCGTCTCGCTCATCCTCCCATCTCGCCTCATCTCCCTTCCTCTCCTCTGCATTTTCCGCTCGTCGGACGCAGGGTCCGGGAGCATACGGATCCAATCACACCCTGTTCGGGGAGAGGCCCGGGGGAGACGAGGAGGAGGTGGAGGAGAGAAACAGAGGAGACAGATGGAGAAGAGTTGGAGCAGAGAGACGGAGGAGAGGCCGAGGAGAGGAAGATCCCAGAAAGGAAGAAGGTGCAGGAGAGGAGATTGGCGGAGAGAAAGACAAGGGATGAAATAGAAAATAGAAACCAAAGGACAAAATGACAGGATGAGAAAGATGAAGAAAGGGGGGTAGAGACGAGGCAGAGAAGGAGAAGGAAGGAGGAGGCAGAGGTGGTTGCAGCTGACCCAGTGTTAGGACAAACACAGCCCATTAGGACTCATCTGCATAATATTGCTAGGCCTCATTACCTGTGGCTGTTGAACTGGAGAGAGAACAGCAGGCAGCTCTCCTCCTCTCCATACCCTCTTCCCTGGCTAATAGCGTCTCCTCTCCTCCCTCTTTCTCTCCACCCCTCCATCGGTCCCTCCCTCTCTCCTTCCGTCCGTCACAGGGAAGTAAGAGAGATGAAGGGGGCATCTGACAGTCTCGACCCTCTCCACCTCTCATCCATCCTCATGTGATTTCCCTACCCCCCCCCTCTCTCTCTCTCTCTCTCTCTCTCTCTCTCTCCATCTCTTCCTCCATCTCTCCAGATCTCCGTTCCCTCTTTTCCTTCCCTCCGTTTCTCGTCAGAGATTTCACGTTCCACGTCTCATCCTCTGTCTCCTTCCTTCCTCTTCCTCTTCGTTACCTAGTCCCTCCATCCCTCCACCTCCGCCCGCTGCAGGCTAAAGATGTGTGTGTGTGTGTCAACTGCAGCTTAGCAGAGAACACATCTTTCAGGGGAGAGAGAGATGTGGTTTTTCTCTCCTCTCCTAATCTCTCCATCACACTCTCAAACTTGCATCTCCTGGCGTGTTTTCGTCCACGGGGGGGTTTTCATATCAAATTGGGAGAGGATTATTTTTGTGTCTAACTGTTAGACCTTTCACACAGATGTACTGCCAGAATTAAATCACTTCTACCACAGAATAAACATATACATAAAGAAGTAGTTTAGATAAGAAAGTAT
The DNA here is from genome assembly GCA_030340665.1 of Neosalanx taihuensis. Lineage (NCBI taxonomy): Eukaryota > Metazoa > Chordata > Actinopteri > Osmeriformes > Salangidae > Neosalanx > Neosalanx taihuensis. Next base: position 4,748,520 of record CM059302.1, read on the forward strand.
GAATCGTGTCACAAATGCCAGTCATAGTTAACAAAGCATTTCTTTATATATATATATATATATATCCCTTGCAGAAATCTATTCTGTGTGTGTAGGAAGGATGTTCCTGTGGTTTGCAATCTAACCGCGTATTCTTCAGTGAACGCAAGCACTCACTGAAGGCAATCGATGAGTCACATCGCTGGCAGATAAAACATCGTCAGACATGGCATCCATCGCATCCATGCGTCTCACTCGATGTGTTTTGTTTCTGCCGCTGGGTTGTAGGGCTTGCCGTATAACGGGAGCCGTGGCAATCAATAGGTTTCTCTCAATCCATGTGTCACTCTCATCCTCTGCTCTCTCCTACACAGTCGTTCGCTCACTCGGAGGGGTGGTGGTGTTGGTGGGGGGGGGGGGGAGGGGGGGGGGTGGGGGGGGGAGGGGGGGGGTGGGGGGGGGAGGGGGGGGGGTGGGGGGGGGGGACGGACAGGTTTTTTGAGGGAGTTAGACACCAGCACAAAGAGACCTGTTCGTGTTCTCTCTCTCCATCTCCCACGTCCTTTCTTTCTCTTTCTCGCCTTTCCTCTTTCTCTCCCTCTTCCTCTACCACTCACTTTATATCTCAATCTATCCCTTACTCTCTCTTTTTCACTCCCTCTTCATCCCCCACTTGTATCTGCTCTCTCTCTCTCTTTCCCCTCCTTTCCCTCCTTAGCTGACAGCTGCAGATGCTTTGCTGTGTTTGCAGCCTACGCCCTATCTGGGCATGAATTCATTTCGCTGCCACTGGGCGCCTCTTCACAGACTCAGGACTGAGTTGATCAGAGGGCAGAGGAGCCATTTAAACAGCATAATTCATGACGCCAGGCCCATACAGCTGCGCGCGCGTACAGACATGTCACACCGTTGTCCCGCTGTCGACCGCAAGAGAGACAAATGGTCCGCCATTAAGGTCTTCACCGCATGTGGAGAATCCATACGAGCGATGCTGTTTGGATTTGCATGGCGAACCACCGATTCAAACGCAACGTTGGCAACATCAAAGGCATTCCCCGCGGAATGAGGCATTCCGTGGTGATTTGTGTCTAAACGCCGGGTCGTGCAACACTGCCTACGTACTGTATGGATGCAAATTGCTCTCCCTCCTAAAGCTTTTTTTATCCGCCAATATTTTCACCGAGGCATGATAAATGACAGGCTTTCTCCGTGCTCCATGTGTGTGTGATTGGCAAATGGATCATTTGCAGCACTGCAAGGAGGAACTGGCTTCCCATTTGGCACTGAGGTGGATGGTCCCTGTGTCTGGTGTGGTGGGGGACACACAGAAGTTATTTTGTGCTGCTTAAACGCTCCTTCTTCATCCCTCTTCGATCATTTCCCTCTCATTATTTCGTCTTCCCTCCCTTTCTCAATTCATCATTTCCTTCCAACACTTCGCTTTTCCCTTCCTTCCTGGTGTAGAATCTTCCTTTCTTTACATCTTTTTTTCTCCCTCCTTTCCATCCATCGCTTCCTTTAGTAGCCCATGAAAGTACACTGGGCTTGCCTACAAGCCCTGACATTTAGGGAAACCACAGACCTCTAAGCACCTCTGGTAATGTATTATTACATCCTCACTCAAATTTACCAATGAATATTCATGAGAAACTTGTACTCTGTAAGTCACTCCGTCTCGAGTCATTCTGCTGAACTATTCATGGGAAGCCATTAACCTGTTAACAGCCATCATATGCTAACGGTCAATTAGCTGACATTACAGATTCATTCATTCAATAAGTCAAGCAAAGGTCCAGATGCATCAAATGAGCACTTTTTTCCAGTTGTGCCTGAACACCACAGCTTTAGTGTGTCATAACAACCTGTTTGTGTGTGTGTGTGTGTGTGTGTGTGTGTGTGTGTGTGTGTGTGCGTGCGTGTGTCTATGATCATCTGCCACCATCTAATCTCCCATACATCCTTGCCTCATGCATGATGACAGTTATGAGATAATTTCCAAAGAGATATTTGGCCCTAGATGCTGTTGTAAGGTTGTTACAAACAGCAAGGTCATTACAGCGCTGTAGGTCGCGCCGGTTAATGTCTTCTGACTTAACATTAGGGACTGAGGCTGAGTCCTCGGCTACTGTGGAAAGGATCCTTCTCCTCAACCCTCTCACACTCGCCTCTCCTGGTCTTGTGCAGTGTTGTACATCCCATGAATATTTAACACGACCGCGTCTTCAAAGCGCTCACTTTGCGCATTAGCATTTGGAGGGCTAATCAAAAGCTGGAACCCTCACTGTTCTGTACGACCTCCCCCTTCCCACCTACACACACATAAACATCCACACCTCCAGACACACCGCAAGGGGCCGGATCCTTTCGTTGGCAGCCAGCAAACAGCCTCTCTGGATCGCTTATGATAATGGACCTGGGTGGCTCTTCTCTTAACCTGGGTGGCTGTGTCTCTCTCTCTTTCTCTTTCTTTTGTCTCTCTCATGGTCGCTGCCTCTCCCACTCTCTTCTTCTGCCTCCCTCTCTTCCTAGGTCTTCCCCCTCTACTCTCCGTCCACCTCTGCTCCGCTCTTCCAGAGCAGCATGGCCTCCGGCCCTGGACACACAGCTGCCAGGGCTCCCTCTCGCTGGGCCCCGGCTGCTGCCACAGGGAAGAGCCTTTTGAAGCTCAGGCTCCATGCAAGCCATGGAGCTCTGTGTGAAGCCCCTCGCTGCTGTGGTGCATTTACTCCTGTTTCTGTCTGTCTGTCTGTCTGTCTGTCTGTCTGTCTGTCTGTCTGTCTGTCTGTCTGTCTCTCTCTCTGTCTCTCCATCTTTCTGTCTCCCTCTATTTCTCGCTCTCTTTCTATCTCCTGGGGAGCAGAGGGGATCGGAGGAATGGAAGGGGGGATGGGAAACTAGGTACTGGCAAAGGGGAGAGGAAAGGGAGGAAAGCACAGATAGTGGGTGGGATGGAGTGAAAGAGATGGGGATGGAGAGGGAGAGTTAATCTGTAGAGAAACAGATTGGCTTTCCCTTTTGCCTCCCTCACAATCCTGCAAAGCTGTCCATAAATACATCCAGCAGAAAACTCAGCTTCTAAGACACTCTACCGAGTAAAACACACACACACACAGACACACACACAAACACATACACACATACACACACACCTGTACCGTGACGTCAAAGTCACAACCAAGGAACTCATGCAGCTCTCCACTTTTCTCTCCCAGGCCCATGGGGTGGTGAGAGAAAAGGTTTGGCGACTTGAAACCTTTGGGTCAATAAAACACAGAGATGTTTTTAAAGGAAATTGATTTCTTTGCAGCCCCTTGTGTTGTGACCTTCCACAGCCTCTTTCATAAGACCCACAGACCTAATCTAGGCTGCTTGTTTGTGGGATCAGCATCCTCACAGCGGAGCTAATGTTGTGTCAGTGAAGAGAGGGTGTATCTGCTGTCTGGTCTGGAACATTTCACATCCTGAGGGCAGCGATATCTGTTTTCTTCTTGTCTGTATTCAAGGATAAATTGTATCTATAATAAAAATTAAGTATTTACCTCAGAATATTTGAAATAAACGTTATATAAAGACTCGGCAATCATAAAAGTGCTAATTCTCACGCGATGAGATTTGTTTATTATCTGTTTATATGCCGTACTGTGCTATTGACATCAAACCCTTTTTTTTTATCCTGAAATCACTGAAGCTTTGTGATATGGTCTATGTTCAGGGGGTGTTTCGATTTTGTTGGCTTGTTGGTTGGCCAGGTGTTTCTGCTTGGTGTTGCTTTCAAAACACCCATACATACACGTTCAAGAAGGATGACTTGGAATCCTGCGTATGTGTGTGTGCCTGTGTGTGTGTGTGTGTGTGTGCATGCATGTGTGTGCGCGTGCGTGGATATATACTGGGCGGTCGATAAGAGATATGTTCCCCTCCGGTGGCTGGGGTCAGGAGGGACTACAAGCTAAAATGTCAGCCGCTGAAAAGACTACGTTTCCCAATAGCACACCCAGGGAGACTTGGGGACAATGAGAGGGGTGATTGTCTCACAGGGGGCTAGAGAGGTGTGAGAGAAGCAGTCACGCTCCTCTTCAGCCCTCCCCAACCTTGCACTCTTGGGTCCTCTGATTTGCAAGAATGAATAAATAGCTACGCTAACAAAAAGCTAGCTTTTCACAAGCGCACACAATATTTGTTTGAGAAGTGAGCTTTGTCCGATTCACCTCAGCTACTACATAAATGTGTTAATTAATAATAATGTATAATTTAAGCATTTATTTTCTCTCTTTCTTTTGTCATTTAATACTTAGTATTAAGTATAAAGAGTATTAGTATTTTATACTACCTTTTTAAATATGAACATTGAATGAATCATGTTCATGAAGAATTAGGAAATGAAAGGCTTATTCTGTTTTATGTGCTGCTTTTTGTACTCCTTGGCAACCTTTGCACTGGTACGGCCGTCGGCCAGGCATACTGAGGAAGAACCTTTGGCGCTATTGTAAATCATCCAGATCATGACTGGAAAGTAGTCGATGAATCTGACCTGCTGCATGTTCCTGACATTTCTTAAACACATCCGCTTTGCTGGGAATCGACTTTCCTCCCCATCCTCTGTCTCCCACTCCCCCCCCTCCCCCCCACCCCCCTCTATCTCCCTCTATGAGATCATTACAGCCTCGGATTTAACAACTGGGAAGTGCCCTCTGCAGCATGGAGGATGTGAAGAACACACACTCACATAAAACAAACACAGAGAGAGCTCTCTCTCTAACACACACACGGACACGCACAAGCAGGCCCACGCAAAACACCCTTTACACACGGACTAAATTGGTTGGGCCATGTGTGATTTCCCTGGGTAAATGTACGATGTGCAATTGCTTTCGTCGCTGCATGCAGTCAGCTCCATAGGCAGGAAAATCCCTGCTGTGTGACCCTATGTCACACATGATTCACGATATTGAACGTCTTTTTGAGAAAAATAAAGCGAGAACCAGAGACTATATGTATTGAAAGATTGACTAGTTGGATGCCTATTCAACATGAAAGTCAAAACAGAAAAAGAGACTCATTTGTACTTGCCTCTCATAGCCTACACAAATGGATCTGAATCACAAAGGCTCAACAACCCAATGGACCAGCCAATCAGAGCCGGTCACAGGAGCAACCGCTAGATCTCGTCTCCTGCGGAGACTGGTCATGGTTGACCACGTTATGACGTGAGATTGACAGCCGATGTCTCCAGGGTTCATTAGTGTTCCAGTAACCAGCCCTGTTAGCATGTCTGGTCTCATTAATGCTATGGCTGTCAGCGCCATCAACCTTTCATTTGTTTTGATTGGCTCTAAATCATCATGGAGGCTGACAGAAAGTTGCCAGTCAGCTTTAGAGACAGAGGAGAGGGGGAGATGAGGAGAGAGGGGGAGAGGAAACTGTACCAGTGAACATGTTGAGCTACGACTCTGCCTCCGCTTTAAACCCTCCCTGTGACTTGAGGGATTTGAAGCGTGTTCCTGATGATGAACAGTCCTGGAAGCGTCACGTTTCTCAAATGCGATTCAACGTCGCTGGGGTGTGATTTACGTTGTTCGATTTGGCTCGACTAGTAGGCTTTTGAAGTGCCGCAGCTGGGGTCTCTGAATGAGCATTCCGGGACCAGCGGCCAATTGACAGTCCACACTCTCCTCGTCTCCACTTCTCCTTGACTTCATCCTCCGCCACTCCTCTTCCCACCTGTCTCTCAAGTCCTCAAATCTAGTGAGTGGATCTCAGAAGCTTCCAGAAGGCCACCGGCTCTGAATACGTCCTCCATGGGTTCACAGGTATTCACAATGTTTCCATTTCCCCAGAGGGGATTCATCACCAGGCCAGCAATTATAATTTGTTCCTCCCCCCCCCCCGAAATTTGTCATGTCTGTGCGGCGCTATGCTCGATGTTCTGGAACCACACTAGTATCGACTCCATCAATCAGTATTACCACGGTAACATTCTGAAAGCTCCACTTCCCCCCGCGGGCACTGGAGGGGAAAGGCAATTATGCAGCCAGCATATGATAGAAGGAGAGAGAGCGCAAGAACAGTAGAGGCAGGTATAGCAAATGGGTGACGATGGGAGAGAGAGGCAAAGATGAAACCGAGAGAGAGAGAAGCGGGACTAAAAGAGTGGGAGAGAACGAGCGGCGGAGAGAGAGGGAGAGACAAAGACCAGATAGATGGATGTATCCATAAGCTTTGTTCAAATCTGTCACTTACTTCAGTCGGTCTCACAGACAAAGGCTCAGGTCCAGGCTCATGTGCCAAGCACAGCAACATGTCCACGTCCAGGACAACCACAAAGGAATGTTCTGGATATAGTTACAAGGTGAGTTGTTCCAGGTGGTCTGAGTGCTCCTCTCCTGGTCCCATCACCTAATGGCTGCTCTTCTCCCTTGTGGTAACGCCTGCCTCTCCAACACACACAGTTCCACCCCAGAGGAGATCAAAACAAAATGAGGGCCCTGAATCGATCGAAATGGCGACTAATTAAGCAGCAGGTCAATAGCTCATCCCAATTAAGATGCTGGGAAGACATCAAGTCTGACTTCAGCCCTGTCCGGCCTGTATTGATTTGGTGCTGCAAGAAATTGGCCAAAGTCTGACAATACTTTCAGTATGACTCAGCGCTGGTTATTGATATAGAGGCACAAATAGGGATGTGTTCATTTACCCAGCCTTAAACTGCATGTTGAACCGATATAAAACACTGTGATCTATTCACCCCCACCTAATGCACCTGTCATCCGATTCAGTGCTAGGATCAGTACTGACTCCGTACTGATCAGTACTGTCCGTCTGTCTGTCTGTCTGTCTGTCTGTCTGTCTGTTTGTCAACTATAAAAAAGCTGTGCGTATTCAAGTCTCCACACCAAACAAGTAACAAGCCTAAAAAGTTGTCTGTTTTGCCTTCCTGTGTGACATGAAGGATGATCTGTTCCCACAATATCCAGGAAGCCTGCTGAACCCTTAAGGAACAGAAATACGCCACTTTGTACTTTTTTCGACAAGGCACACACTTAATTTGCAACTGTTTGCCTGTTTTATGCAGCATGCCACACCAACGATAAGACATTCCATTTTTCATTATCTGTTATTTGGAGGAAATCTGGTTGGAAACATTTATTCTGGGTCATTCTCAACAATGCTTACCTTCCTGTCTCATTTCATTTATCTCGCTTTCTTTCTACTTTCACTCCATCTCAAACTCCCTCTGTTGAGCTTGACAGTCCTGACTGTGCTCCCGAGAGTACAGAGGATGACACTGGTGTGTATTCTCCTCATCCGCCATCAATATACCTGTTTGCATCCTAGACAGAAAAAAAAAAAACATTCTTGAGTAATGCCTTTGGCAATGTGACACCATATTGCAATTATGGGCTGTGGAGCTAAGTGACAGGAAGAGAATGGCTGTTATCTCCACTTTTTCATACCAAGTGTGTCTCTTACAACATGGAGACAGGCTGCACTTCAACAATAAAGCCTCATTAAAACCTGGACGCAGCTATTTGTTACGTTTGAATTATTCAAACCGATGTTGTTAAAATACAGACGAAGGAACAAAATAAAGACGATATACTTCATCATGTTTCCTGCGTGATGTTTGAGAAAGATGACAACTCCATTGTGTTGGATAAGAAAACACAAGGTGCTCATCTGAGTCTGTAAGAGTCCCTTGAAATGAACAAACCGCATGATAGTGTGGTAAGGGGCTTCATGTTTACTATTCTTTATGTTGTTATGCCTGTATTTTTAATTTTGTGTTTTCTGTATGTATCATTTTTTTATGTAAAGCACTTTGTGAATTATTTCTGAGACAAGTGCTTTATAAATAAACTTTACTTACTTACTGACTTACTGTTTCCTTTCATTTTTAGGGGGTGCCTAATAGCCAGAAATGCTCTAAACCAGTGCTTTTATCAGTAGCATTTTAGTTCAAATGGAAACACGAGAAAACTACTTCAACATAAGCCTCTAATCTCCTGAATTTCATTGTCTGGGAAAATATGTTAATGCCCTGCTTCATTTTAAGGAAACAATAATCGGGAGAAAGCAATTTTACCATTAGTGTGCAAAAGTGCCTCGTCTCGGTCTGATAAACGATTTTATCCTTAATCCTAATTGTGTCAAAAACAGGATTTTCTCACTGTTTTACAAACAGGCGCCTGGACACCATAATGTAGTTTGCAACAAATCCAACGTGATTATCAGATGTTTTAACCTTGTAGTGTGGTAATGGAGAGAAAAACCCAGGCATATATGAGTATATATATGAGTTTCCCCAAGGGGATTAATAATAAAGTATTCTGATATATATACGTGTTCCTGTGGTGGAGGTAATTGGCTAGTCTGGCCTGTAGAATCGTACAATACATAACCCTTTAGATTACAAGTCCCTTATCAGCTGCCCACCAGCCGAGTGTGTGGCTGTCTGTGTGTGTGTGTGTGTGTATGTGTGTGTGTGTGTGTGTGTGTGTGTGTGTGTGTGTGTGTGTCTGTCTGTCTGTGTTTGCGTGTGTTTGTGGGATGTGGGCTTGCGGGGGTGAGAGCAGGATATAGATCAGTGTATGTGCTCATAGTGTGTGTGGCTTAAAGCTGTTGTAAGCCTTTAATAAAACAGAAAATACATTAATTGTGACAAATGAAGTATGATGTTGAATTCTGCTCAAGTTGTAGACTACTAAAGGTTATGGTAAGAACACTTCAAACTGTAAGTTTTACATCCCCTGAGACTTGTCTCATCTTAATAATATGACTTATGGTTTATCCCCCATGTCTGATTAGCATTTTCTTTATTACAGGGAGAACTTGATTGGGCATAGCCACAAAACCTGCCTAGGAATGCGTTTTCCAGAAGCGGTATGGCTATTAGTCAAGTATTACATATTTCGGAAACAAAAAAAAGACAAAGAAATAACATTTTAACTATGAGCGCATCCCTAGGCCCGATAAACGAACGTGCGCTCGCGGAATCACCGCGCGCATCCCCTTGAGAGATGGGCGCGAACTGTGGGGTGGCGCTCGTGCGCAATATCATAGCAGCCGAGGACACGCGACGCGAGCATCAGCGGCGCGCGAGGCGGAGGAGAGGAGAGCCGGAGAGAGAGAGAGAGAGATAGAGAGACATAGAAAGAGACAGAGACAAATAAAGAGAGAGAGAGAGAGACCGAGACAAGAGTCTCTCGGAGAGCTCTCGCTCACAAAGATAGTTGGTCTGTCGCCATTCCATCCACGTTATGCCGCTGTAACAGGAGCGTGACGGAGTGCGAGGAGGGTGGTTGAACTCACCACGCAGAGATCTATGGTTGGATTTCGGCTTTTTTTTCTTCTTCGCCAATGCAAAAGGAAATATGCAGCGAAGCTTCACCCTCCTCTTCACCAGTTTACTGGGGATTTGTCTGGGTTCAAGTTTTCCAAGTATCATCAATATAGGTAGGAAAAGGAAACTCACTCCGCAATATTTTTTTTTAATTAATTTTTACAATACAATATGTGTTGGGTTTTTTTCTCAATGTATATCAACAAGTTCCTTCCTTCCTTTCTTTTCCTTTTTTTGTAGATAGAAAGTTAGACCACGCACACGAATGCACTAGTTTTTAATGGTTATGATGCTGTGCACGACATCGTTTTTGGTGAAGGTATAATCCAGCCTGTGTTCTCTCCTGCACAGGGGGATTATTCCCAGCAGAATCGCATGAATATGAGGTGTTTCGCTTCGCGCTCACCCATCACCAGGACATCCCCAAACTGGTCCCCCAGGTAGACATGGTCAAGCTGGGGAACAGCTTCTCCATGACATATGCTTGTAAGTATAGCGATCCCCGTCACTTTCTTGGAGAAAAGATGCCCCACTTTGCCATTTTTCTTTTGTTGCTGCGAGAAATGTTGATTGGATTTAATCATATCTGTTGCACCCCCCTTTATAAACGATGTTGGAATTCAGATCAGCCGCGCGATCTGGACTGTACAGCTTATATGAGATAACCGAGAGTAAACACTCCGTATTAACAGTATAGTTTCTATATCTCTGGGGTTTTTTTCCACCTGCGTCTTTTCAGCGCACCAGAGATGACAAAGCGGTGACTGGATCTCACAAAGCTTTTGCTTTCAGAGGGAGGCGATCATATGTGCCTGGCAACGCATTTCATGAATTAAAATTAAGAAGGTTACGTTTAGTCTCAACGATCCAGCAGGTGCGATCATGTCAACAGCAATGCCAGTGTGAACAATGAACACGAGAAAAGCATCCTCCAAAACATTATGTATTCATCCTGTACATAGACTCCACTTTATGTAACTATTGTCAATATTCCAGTTGGATATTAACTATAGAATAGGATTCTGTCTTAAGAATGACACCCTATCCCTCAGTTACTTCAATGTCGGCTCATATTATTTATTAGGACCTCGAAACACTCTTCTTAATGGTTAACACCAAGCAACATGTCACACGTTTACCTCTGTTGTCCATTCACCTTCAGCAGAAGAATAATGGCGGGTACGTGGTCTGTGAATGAGCACTTAATGTGCAAGGTGACAATCGGAGACAGGATTAATGGTTGATTGGCTGCGCGGCAGATCAATGCAGGCTGGGGGGGTCAGGGCAGGCAGGGACGCCTCTGTCCTGTTCGTGTGTCAACTGGGGAATCGACCCGGTCCTCCCGGTTCTTTTCATGTCAAGCAAATCATTGTCTACTTTTACTCTCCTGCCCCCCCCCACCCCCCTCCTCCTCCCTCCTCCACCGCACCCCTCCCCTCTATCTCCCTCTCGATTTCCAACTCGGGCTGCTCTATAGACTAAAGGTGCCCTTGAGTTTCTTTCTCTCTCTCTCTCTCTCTCTCTCTCTCTGTCTCTTTCCCTCTCTTATCTCGCTCCCTCCTTCTCTTGTCATACATGTGACACTTCAGAACAGCGCCAGGCTTAACTATATGCCAGCTACCGAAGGCACCGATGGAGTGGATCTCCCGTTCTGACCCTTCTCACTGCACTGCTGGCACCCGAGCACGTCACCTGAGCTTCTCGCGATTTCAGGCGGTGACATCTGCGTTTACCTCGATCTTGTTTCTGTCGGAGAAGAGTGAGGGAGAAGGGAAAAAAAAAAGGCAGCGTTGTTTTACCGTGCGCTTGTCACCCCACTCCCTCAGATCTGGGCCTGAGCAGCTCTACCTCACAGAGATAAAGAAGAAAGCTCTGTCAACGACAGACCACAAAACCATCTGGCTCCGCACCATTCAAACACGTTTTCCGAGTTCTTAAGGAATTCCCGCGCAGGCACGTACTCGCTCGGCAAATTAGAAGGTTCACGTTGTTTGATTCCGTTCTCTTTCTTGAACAGATGCGCAATCCGTTTAGCGTAGTTCATGCTGCTGAAAAGCAGATTGGTGCTCTGCCACTGAGCAAGCGTTGACAAGGAATCCAGACAGATTCGGTACTTTTGTGGCCCTGCGATGACGCGTCCCTGTTTGGCTCTCCGCTCTGCAGACATCGCTACATTGAAGTCCGTGATCCGCTGATCCCCCTGCAGGCGTCTTACAGCCGCTCGCTGGCTGTCTCCTCTACCCTGTGGAGAGCAGGATGCACCAGCGTATGTGACCAGACATCTGAACAGGAGCACACGCACACGCTCAAGCATGTGCACGCAGACACACACACACACACACCACAAACTACACACGTAACAAAGTCACCAAACAGTGTATTAAAGACAATGTCCAGGGACTTCAGAAAGGAACTTTAGAGAGCCCAGCTGCGAGTGTGTGTGTGTGCCAGGGTGTTGAGACCACTAGACTGGATCTGCAGTATTCCTTCCTAAAGATCCACATCTGTAGGACACAACAGAGCTGTGATACAGTCATGGGATTCTCTGCTCTACCTTACATTTACATATTCAGCAGACGAGCTTATCCGGAGCGACTTCCCCAAAGTACAGGGGACATTCCCCCTAAAGAAAGCAGGGTGAAGTGCCTTGCCCAAGGACACAACGTCATGTTGATACAGGCGGGGTTCGAACCAGGTACCGTCTGATTACTAGCCCAGCCCCCTAACCACTCAGCCCCACCCTCCGCACTGCGAGGGCCTCGAACATGGGTCTCCGGCGCGGGAGTCGGACGATCTAACAAGGAGGCTGAAGCCTGCAACATGCACAGTCCCCCTGGGAGAACCCTTCTGTATTCAGACCGGGTGACTAACAGTGAAAAAAAACCACATCCCTCCCACACGGGCTGAAGGTTGGCGGCCGGGTAGCCGTGGCAACATCTGTCACGCCCGCGTCGCTCTTCACGGTCGACTCGGCCGCGCGGACGTGCCTTGTCAGCGATCTGGCCGCCGCGGACTCCTCATCTGCCCCCGAGGGCCGATCTGCTAAGGCGCTGGCAGTCTGACCGCCCCGGATCCCCAGATTGTGGAGGTGTGCATGTTCCGCTCCGCCGCACCTTCGCCAGCCTCCGCCAGGAGAGAGAGGCGGTCAGCTGGGACATGTCAGCCACGAGGCGACAGGGACATCAGGGGCGAGTGGCGGGCGTTGGCACGTGGTGTTGTTGGAAAGCCGTTGCCATGGATATTAAGGACACGGGCGGTAGACATAGGGACACCTGCCCAGAGCTCTTTGGGTATTTCCTGATTCTGAAGGGGGTCTGCTGGGTGACTAACAATGACACTGTCCTTAAAGAGGCTGATTTCATGGTGGTGATGGTCTAGTGTGTTTCTCTGGGACCCACTGTGTGTGTGTGTGTGTGTGTGTATTTGTGTGTGTAGGCATTCGTACTATGTTTTGTGTTAGCGGGCAGGCGGCTTGGCCTGTAAACGGTCGCATGGGGCGTCTATTTCGTGCGAGTGTCTGAATTCACCCGTGTAATTGTGCGCGCGCGTGTGTGTGAGTGGTGGGAACTCGCCTTGCGGCTCCGGGATGCAGGGTGGGGGTGAGATGGGGAAGGGGGGGAAGGGAGGGGGGGGCGTATGCGGGTGTGAAAGGCAAGCGTGGGTGAATAGGCCCTTGTGCCCCGGGCATGAATGGCTCTCCGGACGGAACTGATACCCATCAGCTGGCTCCTGTATAGCAGAACAGCCAGTTCATCCAGCTCGCCCCCCCCCACCCCCCCACACTCCCTTCCCCCCCTGCTCCTCCTGGGTGGGGTTGGCGGGGAGTGGGGACGGGAGGGGGGGAGAAGGAGGTGAGAATGGGGGAGGGAGGATGGCTAAGAGGGCGAGGGGATGGGGGGGAGGGGAGGGCGGGTATTACGAAAGCAAGAAGTAACAAGACAGGAGGAGGAGAGATGTGGGTCGGGGGGGCAGATTCTGGAGAAATGGTTAAAAATGAATAAAAATGTCTGGCTGTCCAGCTGCGGTGTGTTTTCCTGCTGTTGAGTATTCAGCAGCGTGGAAATGATTCTGACAGCGGTGCTGACTTGACGTGACACCCCAACACCCCCCCGTCTGGGCCAGGTGTCACAGTAGTTTACAGTCCTTCCTGCTCTCCCTCACACTCACCACCTGCATCTTGACCCTGCACCCCCGGTGTGTGTCTGTCTGTGTGTACCTGCAAGGCTTTCAGTGTAGTCTACGTGTGTGTGTGTACGTATGTGTATGTTATACAGCACATATGAAATAATAATATATGTTAAATACCAGAGTTACCTTTTCTGTATAAGTGGGTGAGTGTTTGTGTGTGTGCCTGCTTATGTGAGTTTGCCTTTTAGACAGTATGCTAAAAACGCACGTTACCAGGGATAGCTGGCTCTACATATTTCCACTTGTTAACAAAGTCAAGCACAGAGACATTGACCAAACATCCATGTTAGTCACTCTCTCGTTCATTTACATCTCGCATTACCATAAGCTACTATTGACAGGGTTTATAATAAGGACATCAAAAATAGCTACTTCCACATCAAATCCCTCTCAGGCTTACGCTGCTCATCCCCGTTTGTGCGTTTGAATTATTGATGCTTTTTAGCGAAACGCTGGTTACTCATTGGTGATGCT
>CM059302.1:4765000-4785000 GCA_030340665.1 Neosalanx taihuensis
ATTGAGAGCCCTGTCACCACAGCGGCCCTGAGAGACTGAGGAAGACTCACCGAAGGAAGGGAAAAGAGAGAGCGAGAGAGACGCAGATGGAGGGAGAGAGGGGGGGGGGGATAGTGTGTACACCTTCAAACATCCATTGTGAAAGTCCATGTTATATTCCTCCTGTTGACACACAGCAGGGGTTAATAGTGCGAAGCAGAACTTGGGGTATTTCTATGTTGAACCTTGGTTTTCTACCCTTCTTTCCAGGGTAGATTGCCATGGTAATGCTGTAGACCTAATCTGCTCTGGAGCAGGTTATGGTCGAGGTAACCGATCAACGAATAGTAAAGCACCGCCTTCTGACCAAATGCCATCATCGTTTCTAGAAGATTATGAGATCTCAGTGTGCGAAAAGATTGAGCCCAACAAAATCCACAGGCTTTTCCTGAAGAGCATATTTGTAGCCAACATACTGATATGATCCTACAACAGAGACTGATTAAAGCAATGGAACCTTATTATTACATCGTTGACATCGTAGGATTTGCTTACAAGCTAGCCTAGTAATCGCTATCAATTATGGTTTGTAATTTGTTCTTCATCTGCTCAGAAGACCCTTTGGCACTGTTGTGTACAGTTAAAATAGTTGTGCATGCCATAAGACTATGTTACTATGACTAATTAATTTAAGAAATAACAAATTATAATTTGGATTAGGTCTGAGCCTACCCATGCTTTAATGATGGAGCAGCATTTACCAGCTTTCCATCCATGCCTTTGGCAACAGCGTTGGTGTATTTCCCAGTTCTTCATATTTGGTTGTGTTGTAGTTTGTTCATCTTGTGTAAAATATGTGGTTCTGGGTAGACTGTTTGTTTTAATGTTAATGAGCTTCTGGATGATGGGACACCTATAGGTTGAGTGAACACATTCATAAAACAACCTTAATGACCCTTAATGGCGCGACTGCAGTTGTTAGTTTTAATGAAGCCGGCTGTATCCTGGACACGTTGAACTTGTTTGTTAGCACAAGCCCCTTGACAAGTTTGAAAGTAATGAATATATCCTTTTCTCCAGTTTTCCCCTCCCTCCCTCCCTCCCTCCCTCCCTCCCTCCCTCCCTCCCTCCCTCCCTCCCTCCCTCCCTCCCTCCCTCCCTCCCTCCCTCCCTCCCTCCCTCCCTCCCTCCCTCCCTCCCTGTTTCCGTCCTGTGTCTGGGAGACTGAGTGAGCGCTCCGTCCCCCTGCACCTGTCCATGATGCGGCGCAGATGGAGGGATAATTACGGAGGGATACTGTAGAGGGGGATAATTGGGGTGCCTGTACCTCCTGACAGGACTGTGTGTCTGGACAAGGTTCTGACCCGCTCACCAGCTTTGTTTACAGGTCGACTGGAGGGGGAGAGACAGCTGGTCTGGAAAGACAGCAAAGAGAGGGAGAGGGAGAGAGACAGGCAGACAGACAGACATATATGCAGACAGAAAGAGAAGTGTCTACAAATAGAGTGACAGAGAGAGAGAGAGAGAGAGAGAGAGAGAGAGAGAAAGGGAGGGAGAGAGAGAGGGAGAAAAAGAGAAAATAGCACCGGATGCAGCTTATTGTTTATGGGATCATTATGCTCAAAGATGTTTTGTTTCTCCATTCAGTGAGTGTGACAGAGAGACAGACAAAGGCAGAGAGAGAGAGAGAGAGAGAGAGAGAGAGAGAGCTGGAGGCAGGGCAGTGTACAGTGTACCTCTAGGCTGGCATATGCTCTCTTTGTTCCCAGCAGTCTTTCTGTCATCCCCTCAGCCTTGCTAATGGAGGCTAATGCAGCCTTCATTCTGCCTCTCTGCCTCCCAGCAGCCCGGCCGGTCTCCTACGGGTCTCCTCCCTTCATCTGAGGCTGGAGGAGGCTGGCTAGCCTGTTGTTAGCTTGGCGTTAGCCTCACATTAGCGTAATGTAATCTCTTTTTAGCTGTTAGCTCCTTGACATTAATCCGCAGGACTGTTTGGCTGGCTGGTCAGCATTGCTGGGCAGCATCGCTGTTCACAGTGTGCGTTTGTGTGTGTGTGTGTGTGTGTGTGTGTGTGTGTGTATGGGCTGCTTTTTCCAATGTGATAGGCAACAACTTATCATTCTTCAACATTAAGACTTTCCAGATTGTTCATAAAAGCGGTTTTGTCTCTAGTTTAACATTATGACATTGGGGTGCTTGTTTACGCCACCAAATAGTTCACTTCTACCTTAGATTAGATTATATTCCACTTTATTGTCAATCCCCATGTATACATTAGAAGTGCAAGAGAAGCAGTTATGCACAGAACATTTAGATGCTGTGCAGGTTAGTTAAATGCCCATTGGTTAACTGAGCGGTTATATGCAGATGTTTTATACACAATAAAGGAAACATAACCTGCAATAAGTCCCCATTTCGAGGTATTTTTGTGGGCGGAGCTGAACTGAAAGTGTACTTCTGTTTTTCTCAGCGCTCCTTCCGCCTCTCCTCAACTCCCCCTCTCCTTCACCCACAATCACGGCTCCTTTTCTTCTCCTTGTTTTCGGCGTTTGCCGTCCATCCCCTCTGCCTCCCTTGTCCTCCCCTCAACCTCCCCCCCCCCCCACCCCCCACCCCCCTACACACACAGAAACACGGCACGCGCACACGAACACACACGCCCTGCGAGGCACAAGACGAGGGTTTTTACTGTTCTTTCGCAGTCAGTCGATCTCCCATGAGTGCCGGAGTTGCCTGCACTCCACGGGGCATATGGGTGCGTGGGGGGTGGGAGGGAGGGGGGGGAGGGGGGGGGGGGTGTGGGGGGGATGCAAGCAGCGAGGCAAAGCCAAGTGTTTCCCACCCCCAGACGGAGAAACACAGCCAGAGCTGTGAAAGTCCTCCGGCATTCATTCCGTGACGGACTGTGGGAAAAGACGCTACGCTGGAACGATCACCGCGTCTGCTCCGCGTGGACGAGCTCAAATCTAGTCGTGCGACCGTTCGGCATGTTCCGTGTCAAACGACGGCTCCAGATGTGGTGTAATGGACAGGCTAAATGGTTAACCGCGTCGATATTGAATTTGAATTCAGTCCGCTGAAACACATGCTGACACGCACTTGCAGCGATCGCATTGCTCTAAACCTACACGCACAGACGCTGGACATACTCCCACACACACACACACACACTCAGACACACATGCAGATGCGAGAGTACACACACACACACACACACACATACACGGAGAGCATCGTGCTTCAGCCCCAAGCTCCGTGTCCAGGCTGATAGCAGACGGAGATAGATTGCAGTGTGTGACTCACTGTGTTGGAAGGGCTGGCTGAGCGAGCTGGCCTCTCCCACCCATCTCCTCAGGGATTCTTCGAAAGCAGCCCAGTGGGTGTGGGTGTGGGGTATGGGTGTGTGGGGGGTGGGCGTAGGTGCGGGGGTTGTGTTCAATCTAGAAGTGGGTCTTGAGGGTGAGAGGAGGGGGTGATAGTACGTGGGTGAGCGCGTACGTGTCGACTCGTGACTTTGATTGAAGGTGGATTGCAGTGGAAGCGCTTATTTGTGTGTGTGTGTGTGTGTGTGTGTGTGTGTGCGGGCATTGTTGATGGATGGTGTCAGGCCTCTCATTTGCATAGCTGATTAGGCCTGCAAGACCTCAACAGGGACCCATTTTACAGCACGCATGTCCTACTCTAAACCACGCATCAGTAAGTAGGTCTGAATGTGTGTGTGTGCGTGTGTTTACGAGCGTGTGGTGTTGTTGTGCTCCCCAGTGCTCCGGCTGAGTCTCGGGGAGGGGCTTGACCCCCCTCACCCCGCCGGTGTTGCCTCTGACTGGGGGACACCCACCGGGGACGCCCCTCATTAACCTCCCCGACACCCAAAACAAGCGCTCCGTGACAGGCATGCCAACATCGGAACCGCTACCAAACAGAGCCTGGAGGATGTGACAGCATCAGCAGTTAGCCCCACGGTCACCGGCACATTAAGAGGATATCGGCGTATTTACAGCTGTCTGGATTGAACCTAGCCAGATGAATTCAGATGCGACTCGAAGGCGTTGCTTGTTTTTCCTTCTTTTTTTCGTATTTTTTTTTGCTCAGCCTCTGACGGTCGCTTGTAACAGCATTATTCATTCCGCGCATGAAACATGAATGAAACTTCCTGTCAAACTGACTTCATTCATCTTTAAGTTCTCAGTAGAACGTTTTCCGGGGGAGATGTTCTTGTTTTATGTGTGTTCTGCATTAATATTGCTGTCTGGAGAAGGAACGTACAGTGTGTTTTGTGTTTGTCTGTCTCTGTGTGTGTGTCTGTGAGAGTGTGTGTGGTTGTTAGGTGGACCTAACACTTCATTTGAGCAGTTTAATATGAATATCTAGTGTTTATTAACTGAATACATACCTCAAATACCCAGAGTCTGAAATTAAGACTCTGGCCACATTAAATAAAATACTCAGTAATGAACTCCCCACTCAGAACGTCAAAATTTGCCAGAGAATAAAACTACAATAAGATGTCTTATATGAAATATATAACATATGTACAGTATAATACAGCTAGATTACTTCTCTCTATTGGTCCACTGACAGGGGAGACAAAGATATGCTTCGTGGAACACATGCAGGGAGACAAAGAAAGCCTTATGAACGGAATAGAAGTTTCTAGAACACCTCAGCGAGCTGCCATAAGCGACCGTCAGGCTATAAAAACATGAAACTGCGTGACTGCCTGATTCCGTTTGCGTGAGGAAGCCTCTCTGGCCTATCAGGAGCGAGCTCTCCTGTTCTCCCCGGGCGCGATGTCGTCCGTGAACGTGCGGATAGCGGTCTAACGGTAGAGATGACCCATCATGTATGCGTGACCTAGTACTTTCATCCGGCCTATCGGCGCGCACTCTCTCCCTCCCTGCCGGATCGGGACACCTGCTTTGTGGTTGCCGTGGAATCCCCCCTCCCGCCCTCCCCCTCCCTCAGGCCTGCTGCTACAATTCTGGACTATGTATCAATGTGTGTGCCTGTATGTGTGCTTGTGCGTGTGTGTGTGGGTTGGGTGCGACGTATCTCGTAATCGTAGGGGAGGGGGAGAAGAAAAAATAGGCAGAATAAGGAGGAGGAGGGAGATTATTAAGAGGAGTAGGAGGAGACGGATGAACAGAGGACGGGAGACAAAGTGCCAGACTAGTCTACCCCGGCGCTGGGCTGGAGATGCTAATCACAATCCCTCCGAGGGGACCGATTGGCCCCCCTCGGTAGGCACGCTCCGCCAATCAGACGCGAGGATCGCTGGGCTGCACCCCTTCTCCTTGCGGAGGGAGGAGAGGAGCTACAGGAGCGATGTAGGCCAACGCCAAAGACACAGGCTCTTAGCCCGGTTCAGGACGAAGGGTCAGGCGGAGGGGGTTAGCGGCTCAACCCCCAGGCTGATTCAAGGGTTTAAGTGGGTTCAGGTGCAGTTTCGTGGATGTCTGTGTTTCAGCACCTTCCCCCGTAAGCAAAGGCTTGTAAAAAAAGGAAGAAGGGATAAACAAAGACGGATGGGCAGCACAAGGGTCGATCTCTTACTGTTGCCTCCTGTCTCTCCCTGTGCGTTCCCAGCTCTCTCTGTCTCTCTCCGTCAGAGGTAGACAGGCCCGGCCCTGCAGAGACGAGGGATGAAATGCACCGTTTCATCTGTTCACTCCCCATCGCCAGGCCGTCTGTCTGCCTTCCCGTCTCCGTAGAGGGAAGGTGTAAAGGCCTATCAAAAGTGACAAGGTAAACCGGACGCGCAGGGCCAGGTGGGAGAGACTCTCCAGGCCCTGTAGAAGAGCGAACTCAAGCTTCCCAGAGGCCTCGCTGCCTCTCTCCCGTCTGCCTGTCACTGCGGAGCAACCGCAAGACAGCGGACAGCAGTCCCTCCTCTCTCTCTCTGTCAGCCCACAGCCCTTTCAGCCAATGACGGCCGTGCCCCAATGGTGGATTGCTGTGGAAATATCGCCTGCGCAGGAAGACCAGTTTCAGGAGTTTGGAAATGGCAGACTTAAACCAAACGCCTGTGACACCAACCGTTGAATCGGGCGTGAACGTCAAGGTGTCAGGACTACGAAAGTAGGTTGCAGGACATAATGGAGAATGAAATGTTCCACGTTGAAAGCCGATTCCGGCAAAGCGTGTTTTTCTGCTTTAGACCCTGCGATAAAAGGAGCTGGCTCCCGGACTGCGACGTGCAAAATGGCTATTTCAGGTAGCGCTGTAAGTGGGGTGACTCACGATGTTACATGAAGAGGGAGAGACTGTTTTTGTCCTCTCTCTCTCTTCGCTTCGCTGTCCGTCTCCATGGCGTTCTCCCGTCTGTCCCTCCGTCTCATTCTCTGCCCGTATCTCTGTTCTCTCTGACGCACGCACGTCCGCGTGGCCAGGGGGGGATCGCTGCGCTGTAGCAAGGCAGTTGGTGCCGGTTGGGCGTCGGCCATCTTTGATCTCTGTCTCTCCCAGCCTTTCCCAGCTCTGCTAGCCGGGGCCCCCTGGCTGTGAACTGGCCCGGAGCAGGGGGACAAACTGGGACTCCAATCTGTCTGGTAAATAAAGTGAAACGTGAGGGCCGCCCGTGGCCACAGCAGAAAATAACCCTGCACGGACCTGCAAGGGCAAAGATAGCCCTGCTCTTACAGCGGGCCAGCGGGCCGGGCAACAGGCCATGAAGGGGGGGGGAAAGAGACACAGGGAATCACTTGAATGGATGACGGCCATTTTGTCCCAAGGGAAGAAATTGCAAGAAATGTGGAGAATGAAGAGAGGGGGGGGGGGGGACCGCAGGTGACAATGATTGAGGCTCTGAACGAACGGAGCGGCTCCGTAAACAAGGGGAGAGGGAGTGAGACAGAAATAGAGAGAGAGGGGGAAGGTAGAGAGAGATAGGTGGGACAGAGAGAGAAATAAGACGCGAGAAGTCGGACACCTGCTGTCAGGGCCCCAGATCTCTGGGAAAGCATTGATTATCCTCTCCTTTCTTCAGCTCCTCTCCCTCTCCCACTCAATGCTGCGGACAGACAGACAGACAGACAGACAGACAGACAGTACAGTTTGTCCCAAAACAATTCTTCCACAAGATTCACATGTATTGTGCTTTGTGATAAATCGGTGATGTCTTTTTCGATTTTCATCTGTTGGATACGTAAACATGACTAAGACTCACAGTACGTCTCCTCCTCTTCCTCCCCCTCTCTCTCTCTCTCGTTCCTCCACTTTCTCTCTACGCTAACCCCTGCTCTCCCTCTTCCTCTCTCTCTCTCTCTCCCTCCCTCTTTCTCTCTCTCTCCCCCTCCCTCTCTCCCTCCCTCCCTCCCCCTCTCTCTCCCTCCCTCCCTCCCTCCCTCCCTCCCTCCCTCCCTCCCTCCCTCCCTCCCTCCCTCCCTCCCTCCCTCCCTCCCTCCCTCCCTTCCAGTCTGTTCCCAGTTCTCCAAAGGCGTGTACGCCATCATAGGCCTGTACGACAGGAAGACGGTCAACATGCTGATGTCGTTCTGCGGCGCCCTGCACGTGTGCTTCGTCACGCCCTCCTTCCCCATCGAGACGGCCAACCAGTTCGTCATCCAGCTGAGGCCCGAGCTGCAGGACGCCCTGGTGGGCGTGATCGAGCACTACCACTGGACCAAGTTCGTCTACATGTACAGCTCTGACTCAGGTGAGCCTGACCGCGCCTGGGCCGCTGTTCTGTTCAAACTCGTTCAAACTCACACTCGTTCTAACGCCTGGGCGCTTCCAATCAATCAATCATTTATTAAAGGCCACACAACAGAGTCGGTGGAATTTGCTTACGGTACAGCAGTTAATGCTCACATCTCTCATGTGTCACAGTTCCATCAACAGCAACAGAAAAAACAACAACAACAATAGAAGCACGCATTTATACGGGTTACATCAAGACAGTGATTCAAAGGGTATCCTGCGTCGCTGTAACCGATAGATGAGGTCAAACTTTATCAATCCCCAAAGGGGAAATTGGAACGTCAAAGCGCCACTGATAAAATGGTTCACCTAGTGACCTATTGACCTTGGAAAGAGAGGTTAGCTCTCACTGACAGCTCATCCTATCAAATACACAGTACTGATAGATAGATTGAAGTACACCCAGTAATATTGCAAGTATACACCGTGACAGTACAACTACGCATAGCGATAATACGAGTATACACAGTAATAATGGAGTCGCTTCCTAATTGAATTACGTACACGTTCAGATGCGTCACTGTCGTAGGATTAGGCGTGTTGATTACATGCTAAATAACTTAAATCCAATCATCCCTGTGGCGTTTTTCGATTTTGATTTATGTCCATATGCAATCAGACATTATAACAAATCGGTTTAAGTTGCTCATTTACAATTATTTAAATGACATAATTGTGCTTTGGAGGGCTGGTGCGAGGATAGTTCACTAGAAGTAGTCATCGTACCTCAACAACACTGCGACATACAAGCCTCTCATTAGGCAGGAGCTGTCAGCCGTCGTCATACCAACCGCTGTGATCCGCTCCGCTATCGCCATAGCGACGGCAACAGGGTCAAAAGTATCCATTGTATTCAGATGAAAAACGTTCTATTCTGGACCGGAGTCCTAGCTCTGAGAAAGGACACATACAAACACGCATACACTCCCACACGCGCACACACACCTGCCCCCGCATCAACACACACACACACACACACACACACTCACACACACGAGCAGAGAAGAAACAGGCTGCTGGCTCCAGTCTTGGCATTCTGTCTTCACCATCCCTGCACCAACGGCACCTGTCAACACCAGGTGTGCTTTACATCCTCCCACCATCTCCCCTCTCAGGCCTCCAGAGCCAATCAGCTGCAACCTTCCCAGGATGCCGTGCCATCTGTCCCAGGTGTTGGTGTGTGTTGGAGCATGAACGTGGCGTGTGTGTGTGTGTTTGTATTGCAGTGTGTGGTGATGGGATGTTACTGTCCGTGTGTGTGTGTTTGTATTGCAGTGTGTGGTGATGGGATGTTACTGTGTGTGTGTGTGTGTGTGTGTGTTTGTTTTGCAGTGTGTGGTGATGGGATGTTACTGTCCGTGTGTGTGTGTTTGTATTGCAGTGTGTGGTGATGGGATGTTACTGTCCGTGTGTGTGTGTTTGTATTGCAGTGTGTGGTGATGGGATGTTACTGTCCGTGTGTGTGTGTGTTTGTATTGCAGTGTGTGGTGATGGGATGTTACTGTCTGTGTGTGTGTGTGTGTGTGTGTGTGTGTGTGTTTGTATTGCAGTGTGTGGTGATGGGATGTTACTGTGTGTGTGTGTGTGTGTGTGTTTGTATTGCAGTGTGTGGTGATGGGATGTTACTGTCCGTGTGTGTGTGTGTTTGTATTGCAGTGTGTGGTGATGGGATGTTACTGTCCGTGTGTGTGTGTTTGTATTGCAGTGTGTGGTGATGGGATGTTACTGTCCGTGTGTGTGTGTGTTTGTATTGCAGTGTGTGGTGATGGGATGTTACTGTCCGTGGGTGTGTGTGTGTGTTTGTATTGCAGTGTGTGGTGATGAGATGATACTGTCCGTGTGTGTGTGTGTGTGTGTGTGTGTGTGTGTGTGTGTGTGGTGATGGTATTGCAGTGTGTGGTGATGAGATGTTACTGTCCTCGTGTGTGTGTGTGTGTGTGTGTTTGTATTGCAGCATGTGGTGAAGGGATGTTACTGTCTGTGTGTGTGTGTGTGTGTGTGTGTGTGTGTGTGTGTGTGTGTGTGTGTGTGTGTGTGTGTGTGAGGGCATATGCGCTGGGTTAGCTTGATTCAGAGCATCAGAATGAAGCCTGATTGACCAACACTATCATCCTGGGTTCCCTGTCACCAGGCTAGTCAGTCTGTTCACACAGAATAGGATTGAATCTGGGGGCCCTGTGATGTATGACAACCGTAGAACCATGTGAATCCAATTGATGTTTTTATCTCCTGCTATCCCTACATCGTCCAGCATGACTCTGCAGGGTCATTACCCCCCAGTTTGTGTGTGTGTGTGTGTGTTGCTCTTCTGTGCGTGTGTGAGAGCGGGTGTATGGGGGTCATTACCCTCACTGTGAGCGGTGGGAAGGAAACTGCTGGAATCCATACCAGCGGTCCCTGTTGCCTGGATACTACACAGCAACAGTCCATCCCACAGGGTTATTTTAAGCCTTTAAGACAAATCAGTGTTTGTGCCTTGTCTGTGTGTGAGTCAGAGAAGGTTTGTGTGTGTCGTTTTGCTGTTGGTGCGTGTGTGTATGGAAACTGACAGAGAAACACGGCCGAAGTTGTGTGCCTCTTCATTGATTAGGCTCATATAGCAAGATTGTGGAAAGCTGTGTGTAGGCAGGTGTATATGTGGTATGCAGGTATGTCTGTGTGCGTGTTTTACTGCTTTCGCCAAGGCAAAAAGCTTTTTGAGGGGGTGGGGGGGTGGGTGGGTGGGTAGGGGGGTTTAATAAATATTACATCTTAAGTGTTTTTCCAGC
Source organism: Neosalanx taihuensis (assembly GCA_030340665.1). Classification (NCBI taxonomy): domain Eukaryota; kingdom Metazoa; phylum Chordata; class Actinopteri; order Osmeriformes; family Salangidae; genus Neosalanx; species Neosalanx taihuensis. The sequence continues at coordinate 4,775,446 of CM059302.1, forward strand.
CGGGGGGTGGGGTGACGGAGTGATAAATCTAGGCAAGGCTGGCCATCATTTTCCTGCTCTCTCAGGGGGTTTCAGTCGCTCCTTCCCCCTCCCCTCCCCTCCCCTCCCCCCCACCCCCCCCCACCCCCCCCCCCTCCCATTCCCAACCACCCCTCGAGATAACATCTGCCTCAACCAGGCTTCCGACTAGCGGCAGTTAACTCCAAGTGCTTCGCGTTTTCATTTTATTTTTTTTGCAACACATTTGAAAGTCCATTAAACCTGCCGTAAACAATATTCAGGAAATGGTTTTGCTAAAAGTTCCTCCCCCCCCCCACCCCCCCACCCCCCCACACCCCACCACCACCAGCCTCACACACAAAGACTGCTCATCGTGCCGACTGCATTCCATCAGGGTATTCTCCTCACGGATGCAGCGGAGAACTATTTTTACCGGTGAGACGTACGTAGCTGTCAGACACTCCGAGCATCACGAGTGCGTCAGCCTCCCGGACATGTTTGATGGAGGACAGAGATTAAAGCAGGATATGCGCACAGTGGTCCGCAAACTGGGTGGATGAAAACTAAGGGGAGCGAGGACCAGAGAGAGGAAGAAATCTGGGAGGTAGGGAGGGTGGGAGGGAGGGCAAGGGAAAAGGAGGGAGGGAGGTAGGGAGTGCGAGGGAAAAGGAGGGAGGAAGGGTGGGAGGGCAATGGAGAAGGAGGGAAGGACGCTAGAAAGGAAGTTAAGAATGAGGTACAATAGATAGATAGATAGATAGATAGATAGGAAGGAACAAGGGAAGGAAGGAAGGAGCTGTCCTACATACACAGAGACTCCAGCTGTAGTTCATTGGCTGTTAGCTCTGTCCATGGTGCTGAAACCTCCAGAGAGCTGGTCTGAATAATCCACCAGGAAGCTCTCCACTGCCTGGGAGACACGACCTGGCGGCCTCAGACCAGGATATGATTGACTGCTCCGCGCTCTGGAGCCCATCATTGATTTCCCTGCTCTCATCACATTTGTCAGTACCTAGGACAACCTTGTTCAGCCAAGCGCAACACTGAAGACTTGTCATGTCTGACTAGACGCCATTACAGAATACAGACATTTAAAAAAAACGAAACAGAAATGTACATCAAAGACTTGTTGCTATGAAGCAGTATGCACACTTAGCGTGTTTAACAACATACAGTATACCTTTAGGTCCGGATTCAAAACATAATAAATGTATTTTCACTGCTTTAATTTCATGTTATTAAACTTACTAAACATGTTCAGCGTCACAGATGAATCCATTTGGTTGAATGAATACATATTAGACCTGCTGATGTATCGTATAATTAAAACACTCTCCTTAGCTGACTTACGGTGAGTGCAGGTTAGATGGTTCTGACGGAGGATTTCGCATCCATGACAACCCCCCCCCCCCGCACATCCCCTCCCTTCCCTGCACCTCGCTGCCAACCAGGGGGCCGAACCAGACGCACCCCTCCTTTCGTCCACCCCTCCCCTCCTCCCCTCCCCTCCCCTCCTCCCCTCCGCGAAGACGAACTCCCCCCACCCCTGCAGATTTACGGTGGCTTCATCGCGCCGGGTTCATCAAGGGGCGTAAACCACTCCAGACCTCGCGAGCGCGTCCGCCCCTAAGCCCTCCCCCCCGTCCCGGCCGTCCGTCACCGCCGCCGTTTCCGCAACCATCGTCCTGGACGTCACGCATGTAGCAGACGCAGCGGCACCGTATGACACTGTGCCTTCTTGATCTCTGCTGGTCTGACACATGGCTACGTGTAATATCCCGTCTCCTAATCCCGTCTAATTGCCACGGATCTGTGGGATAACCAGCCCAGCTCCGCGGCTGCTCCAGCGTCTGTTTACGGCCCTGAGGACGACTCTGATTGGTCCGCCGGCGTGTCTGTGGAGTAACGGTATAAATCTGAAGCCAGGATCGATGTTCCCTCTAATCGCCTCTTATTTCCTGTCTCGGCGTGGCGCCTTCAGCCGATTGGCTGGTCCCGATTTGCTGGTGCTTTAGTGCATTAGCAGCCTGCGGTGACAGCATAATGGAGTGGCCACTCCGTCCCGAGCGCTCGGAGGAATTTAGCTTCACCGGGTGGCTTCCGCGGTCCGGATGCGCGTCGGCGCCGGCGCGTCTGAGTGTTTGCAGGTGCGCGCGTGCGCTTTCCGAGGGGACGGACGATTATTGAGATGAGCTTGGCAAGCGCGGTGGTGGAACGCAGGATTCAAAGCCTTCGCGCGGCTGCGTGAAGCAGCGTTTTCGGGGAAAGACGCTTCTCACAGATTCACGCTGACGGTGTTCGACTGGAAGAATGATCCAGTCACATGGACAGCTGTTTCAGCCCACTGCTCGCACTGCCAGGGAATAACAGACCGTTGCGAAAACAGTCACAGATTCCATTCACACACTCACACACGCCCAAGTGGATTCGAAACGTGAAAGAAAAACATTAAGGTGCACTTCTGATGGTACTCGACTGGACTGAATCCCCCTAGACTAAACTAGCCTGGTCTCCTCTAACGAACTGGAATAATCAAAGTCCGTCAAACATGAAAGGGCCTAACCCCTGCCCACTTCTCCCCCCCCCCCCCCGCCTCCCCCCTTCCCTCTCACCTTCTCCCCCGCAGGTCTCTCCGTGCTCCAGAAGGTTCTGGACACGGCGGCGGAGAGGAGCTGGCTGGTGACCTCGGTCAACGTGGAGAGCATGACGGAGGCGTCGTTCCTCAAGGTGTTCCAGGACCTGGACAAGAGGAAGGAGGGTCAGATCATCATCGACTGCGAGACTGAGAGACTCACCAACATCCTCAAAAAGGTACCCGGGGTCACCTGAGAGCTGTGCTGCTGGGGGGGGGGGGGGGGTGGGGGGGGTGGGGGGGGGGTGGGGGGGCTGGCCGGGGCGCGGAGGAGGGAAGGACTAGTCATGATTCCTCTCTAGCCTGAGTGAAAACTTCCCCATGCATTTGTTCAGCGAACACTTTTATCCTAGGCAACAAACTACAAAGTCGATTGAGTTTTAAGTTCTGTTCGGAAAAGGGCGGCGACGTTCTGTGTTTCTTCCTTTCTTGTTGCTCCATTTGAAGAATGGAAAACAAAACGGAACGCCCGCCTATGCCGGGCTTGTTGCTGGAGATAAGATTGTTCGGGTGGCTGCAGACACGATAAAAGTCGGTTCTCCAATCGAGGACCAAAGGATAGGGCTTTGCTGGCTCCTTATCAGATGAGAGAGTGGAGAGAACGAACACAAGGAGATAGAGAGACAGGGAGCTTAAAGAGATAAAAAGAGAGAAAGAACCAAAGAGAAGATTTGGAATAGGTGTGATGGAGAGATTGAGCATGAGGGAGATAGGGAGTGAGAAAAAAAAAGAAGACAAAAGATAGTGGGAAGGACAGAGAGAACTAGAGGGATAGCATAGAAAGGGAGGAACCTGGAGAAAGAAGATATGAAAAAGAAGAAAGACAGATCAAGGAAGGAGGGAGGAAGATTAGGAACACAAAAGAAAGCAAGTGTGAGAAAGAGAAAGGTATACAGAGAGAGAGAGAGAAAGAGAGAGAAACAGCGAAAGATAGTGAGGGAGAAACGGAGTGAGAGAGAAACAAAGTGAGAGAGGGCCTAGTGACCGTCCTGCTTGGTGTTTTGTCTCCAGGGGCCCGGGGCCCGAGGAGGTAAATAACACGGCTCTGACATTTGGAGCCAGACATCCCTCTGTGGCTGAAGCTGCTCTTCTCACCCTGGTGCTGCCTGGGGAGGGAGCGTCCTGGCACCACTGTTAATGACACACACACTAACACAGAGAAACACACACACAGAAACACACACACAGAAACACACACACAGAAACACACACACACAGAATCACACAAAGAAACAGAAACACACACACAGAGAAACACACACAGAAAAACACACGCACACACACACAGATAAACACACACACACAGAAACACACACAGAGAAACACACAGAAACACACACATAAACAGACACGCACAAAGAAACACACACAGAAAAACACACACACACACAAACACACACAGACACACACACACACACACAGAAACACACACATAGAAACGCACACACACACACATACACAGAGAAACACAAACATAGAAACACACAAAGAAGCACACACAGAAACACAGATACAGGCTCAAAAACAGATGCACGTCCACACACAAGTTACCCTATGTTCCCAGCATCTCCTCCTCCAGATTTGTGAGAAGGCTGTTTGTATTTGTGAGTGTGTGTGTGTGTGTGTGTGTGTGTGTGTGTGTGTGTGTGTGAGAAAGAGAGAGAGAGCGAGAAAGAGAGCGTTATTGATGTCCTGGTGTCCACTGTTAAGGTTATTGCATCAGTTTTCACCAGTTTACAGGAGGTGAGGTAGAGGAGCTCCACTGTAAGACAGCTACCATCCATCACCCACATGTGCTGTCTGGCTCTAAAGTAGCCTGCCTGCACACACACGCACACTCCCACACACACACTCTCACACACGCTCACCCACACACACAAGCACACACACACACACTCACGCGCTCACCCACACACACACTCACGTTCACACACACACAAGAACGCACAAGCTCTCTCTCACACACTCACGCACACACACACACAAGCACGCACAAGCTCTCTCACACACACACATACACACAAACACACAAGGTCTCACACACGCACACACATACATGTAAAACCCCCCTCCCCCCTCTTGCCCTCTAGACTGTTCAGCACCTGAGACACTGATCCTCAGTAGATAATGTCACAGGGAGCAGGAATATATTCCTCCATGTCTCCTAACCTTGTCTCCTAACCATGTCTCCTAACCTTGTCTCCTAACCATGTCTCCTAACCATGTCTCCTAACCTTGTCTCCTAACCATGTCTCCTAACCTTGTCTCCTAACCATGTCTCCTAACCATGTTTCCTAACCTTGTCTCCTAACCATGTCTCCTAACCATGTCTCCTAACCATGTCTCCTAACCTTGTCTCCTAACCTTGTCTCCTAACCATGCATGCAGCAGGAATAGAAGCCCAGATTCCCTTCATGCTCTGGGGCCATCCTGACTCCCAGCAAGCTTTAATGTTCAATTAAATAGAACACAGCAGTTATTCTTTTAACTGCACCGATGCACCTGGGATTGTGACCTTTCGAGCTCTAAACGGCTTTGTTTCAGCTCGGGTCTGGTGTGCCTGATCCTCATTTATAGCAGGCCTCATGCGTCACCCGTCCACGCCCCCTCCCACCCCTCCCTTCACCCTGCTTTCCTGGCCCCGGGCTGGGGGGGGGCAGGCCTGGGTCTGGTTCTGGGGACACCTGAATAACTAATGCCACTGTCTGTCATGCCCTCCAGTCCAGATCTGCCTGCAGACATACACACACACATACTGCATGATACACACACATACTGCACGATACACACACATACTGCATGATACACACACATACTGCATGATACACACACATACTGCATGATACTCACACATACTGCATGATACTCACACATACTGCATGATACTCACACATACTGCATGGTACTCACACATACTGCATGATACATACACATACTGCATGGTACACACAGATACTGCATAGTACACACAGATACTGCATGATACACCCCCCCACACACACTCTCTGGATCTGTGTGCTGTTTGACCGCGTGTCCGCAGGGATGAAGCCCTGTAGAGTCGTACCCTGTCTGATGGCTCACTGATGCCATCACTGATGGCTACCACTGGCTCACTGTCACCAAGCTGAGATGCTGTTCTCATCACAGCTCATTAGGAGGAACCCCGTAGTGCTAGGGTCTCCCTCACACACACACACACACACACACATACAGTCACACACACACGCACGTACACACACACACATGCACTCGCAACACGCACGCACGCACACACACGCACACACACACACTCACACACACACACACACACACACACACACACAACTCACAGGCTGCGCTCCATAGATAGCTCCCCGTTGAGGGTGGACATGGAGCCCAGAGGTTAATGAGGAGTGTGTGTGGTTCAGGAGCTGGAGACATGGACCCAGAACACTGTCCCCTCCAGGACATCCATCACTGCAGGAAGAGGGAGGGGGGGGGCAGGGAGGAGGAGGAGGAGAAGATGACAGGAGAGGGAGAACAGGAAGCCTTGAGGGAGACGAAGGAGGACAGAAGGAAAGGAGAGGAGGGATGACAGGAGAGGAGGCATGATAGCAGGAGAGAAGGAGGGATGAAAGTCAATGAGAAGATAGTAAGATGAGGGTTGCAGGTTCGAACAGAGCTCATAGAACTATTGACTGCAAAACTCCTTAAAATTTAAATATATATATATATATATTTTAAAAGTTAAACCTCGAATTTCAGTTCCTGATTGATAAAACCATGACTATCGAGATACTATGTCGCAGAGGAATCATTATTTGGATATAATTTATGTAAGATTTGTCTTTATTCATGAGATGGGATTACATGGAGAAGTGTAATATGAATATTCATGTGCAGGCTGACGCTATTGTCTTCGTACCACAGGTAAGGTGTGTTGGCTGTACAAGGTCATTTACCTGTGTGCAGACAGGTCTCTGTGCGGCTGTCTGGTCCTGCTACACACACGCACACACGCGCACGTACACACCCACTCTGTTCCACCTTTGTGACTCTGAGTCATGTGACAGCTTTGTTCTGTCCTCTTCCAGATCGTGGAACAAGGGAAGAATGCTAAGAGCTACCACTACATCTTGGCCAACCTGGTAAGGGCATCCCTGTTATCTTTCTTCTCATCACTTCCTTCCTTCCTTCCCCCTTCCCTCTCTCCCATCCTTCCTTCCTTCCTTCCCCCTTCCCTCTCTTCCATCCTTCCTTCCCCCTTCCCTCTCTTCCTTCCTTCCTTCCTTCCTTCCCCCTTCCCTCTCTCCCATCCTTCCTTCCCCCTTCCCTCTCTTCCATCCTTCCTTCCTTCCCCATTCCCTCTCTTCCATCCATCCTTCCTTCCTTCCTTCCTTCCTTCCTCCCTCTCTTCCATTCTTCCTTCCTCCCTCTCTTCCATCCTTCCTTCCTTCCCCCTTCCCTCTCTTCCTTCCTTCCTCCCTCTCTTCCATCCCTCCAAAGAAACCTCCTTTTTTGCTTATTCAATTCATGCTGACATTATTGGCCTGCCGAAACACGCACACACGCACACACACCAAACCGCTGAGGTCAGAGGGTGAACGAGTGCAGGGTGATGAGCAACGGCTTCGTCCGTCTCGATCCCCTCAGAAGCTGGGAGCGCTCCTGCTAAACACTGCCTGCCACGGAGGACACACGAGCCAGCAGCACCACTGATAAAGAAAGCACTCCTATTGGAGGAATGCCGCTCCAGATAATACTCACTGCAGGGATTGTAGATGAGCAAACGGCTCCTGTCTGGACACTTTGTTAGATTTAATTGTAAATGATAAAGCTTGGAAAAGCAATAACGTCTGCCGCTAAGACGGCCGTTGTTTCCTTAATGGTTCCATTAAAGGAACGGGGAAGAATGTCTTCTGTCTCCCGTCTATTGTTGAATGGCATTTACTGACGTTGCACTGCGCGTACGTGTGTGTGTGTGTGGAGGTTTCTATAGAACGCTTCCGCACCGGGTGTCCACGCATCAGCGAGGCCAGTTTCTATAGTAACGCGATCAGCTCAGTGCACTGCATTAAAGAGCACATGGAGCTGAACAGAAACACAACTCTGCCCATTCATCTGCAAAAATACGGGCAGGTGGAGAGGAAGGAGGGGAGTCGGGGGGGAGGGGGGAAGAGAGGAGAAGAGGGGAGGGGAATGGAGGAGGGGAGGAGGGGAGAAGAGAGGAGGAGAGGAGGGGAGGAGGGGAGAGGAGAGGGGAGAGGAGGGGAGGGAAGGAGAGAAGAAAGAAGGGGAGAGAAGGGTAGGAGAGGAGAAGAGAGGAGGGGAGGAGGGTAGAGGAAAGGGGAGAAGAGAGGAGGGTAGGAGAGGAGAAGAGAGGAGGGGAGGAGGGGAGAGGAAAGGGGAGAAGAGAGGAGGGTAGGAGAGGAGAAGAGAGGAGGGGAGAGGCGAGGGGAGAAGAGAGGAGAAGATATGAGGGGATAGGAAGGTTCAGCAAGCATGAGAAACAGGAGCAGGGATGGAGATGGAATCGCGGGTGAGTCGGTGGTGGTATTGGTGGGGAGGGAGGGGGGGGGGGGGGGGGCGTCACACCACCTCTGATTAGCCGACCGCTGAACAACAAACTCTCAGATGAAAGAGAACAGGGAAGATGAATGGAGGGACGTCTGCCTGGAGGGTTGACTTTGGTTGGACAATCTATCCTACAATATGATCGAGAAAGATGAAGGAGGAGGAGAGAGGGAGAGAGAGAGAGAGAGGGAGAGAGAGAGAGAGAGGGAGAGAGAGAGAGAGAGGGAGAGAAAGGTAGAGAGAGAGAGAGAGAGAGAGAGAGAGAGAGAGAGAGAGAGGGAGAGATCCTCTTTGTTCCAGCCAGGTCCGTGCATCCTTTGTTCTTGTTGATGGCCTCCTCCTCACTGGCTCTGGGTGCGTCTGCTCTTGCCTGGCTATGATTCACCAAGCAGACGACTAACCTGCTGGGAGGAGCAGAGTACACTGGCATTGTCTGTCTACTCCATACAGCTCGCTCTCTCTCTGTTTCTCTCTGTCTCTCTCTGTGTCTCTCTCTATCTCTGTGTTTCTCTGTCTCTCTTTCTCTCTGTCACTCTCTCTCTCTCTGTTTCTCTCTGTCTCTCTCTATGTCTCTCTCTATCTCTGTGTTTCTCTGTCTCTCTTTCTCTCTGTCACTCTCTCTCTCTCTGTTTCTCTCTGTCTCTCTCTGTCTCTCTCTCTGTCTCTCTCTCTGTGTCTCTTTCTGTCTCTCTCTCTCTCACGTCTCTCTCTCTCACTCTGTTTCCCTCTGTCTCTCTCTCTCTCTCTCTCCCCCTCTCTCTCATTTCTCTCTCACCTCTCTCTCTCTCCTACCTTTCATATATATGTATCTCTCTCTGTATCTCTCTCTCTGATACGCTCCACAAAACATTGCTTTTCAACATGGAATATGCAGGACATTAGTAGTGGAACACATTAGCGTTGGAAGGACACACCGGGGCTGCTTCCCTCTCTCTCCGAGTGTTAATGGCTGCCTGACTGGAAGAACCGTGTCATGAATAATGTAAACTCATTCTAGCTCTGAAACGCCACAGCTGTCAAGACACTAATATATAGACCCTTACATAAAACCTGTGGAAAGGGCAGAACCTAAGGAAATAGAGGACACAATGGACCCACTTTTCACTGTGGGAAACGCTGTAGTCTTCATCGAGGATTCCCAGAATTCATCGCTCTCACGCCGAGGAGACCGTCACACCAGCAGACTGGAACATTCTCTATCAACGCCCTGCTGCCGTTGGACAATGGAACAGGAAGTGGCCAGAAGGGTTCTTCCCTTGTTCCCAAATGGTACCAAAGTCCCAGATTAACCCCCGGGTCAAATTTCCAGCCCTTCTTAAAACCTTCCGGATGGTTCTTTTCTTCCCATCGTGCCTGTTGTCCTGCCCCAT
>CM059302.1:4790000-4862500 GCA_030340665.1 Neosalanx taihuensis
CTGTTCACCGTAACCTTAGTCAGCAGCTCTTTTTTTTAAGACATGGTTGCTTGGTTATGTTAGCCTTCAGCGTTCTGTAGATAACATGGGGCCTTTTCAGAACCTGGTAACATCGATTGTGTAACCCGGTACAATGTGAAAGTCTGTGTTAGTGTGAGCCACCCTTCTCTCTCTCTCTCTCTCCCTCTCTTTATCTCTCTCTCTCTCTCCCTCGCTTCAACTCTTTCTTCATCTCTCTCTCTCACTCTCTCTCTCTCTTCATCTCTCTCTCTTCCCTCTCTCTCTCTCTCAGCTCTCTCTCTCTCTCTCCCTCCTCCCTCTCTCTGTGGCTGTGAGTCAGAGCTGTGTGGGTGGTGAGGGAGGTGAAGGATGTTCCACTCGTCGCCAGAGAACAAGCCCCTCAGCTCGCTCTCTCAGGCTCCAGATCCACTCTGTCCTCTGTGTCTCTCCTCTGAAGGAGCCGTCTTTGTTCACGTCAGGGACATCAGCAGAGCCCCCGCATGGCGGCACATTTGATTTCCCATTGGTCGGCTGCGTGCGTGCGCACGCATGCCTCTCCGGTGTTATTTCTCTCGGCGAAGATGTTCCCATTATCCCTTTCGCCTCGAATGAACCCTCTCTCTCCTCCTCTCCCTTGTCCCTGCTCTCTCTCTCTCCGCTCGTCTCCTGTAGAAAGCCGATGTGGCGGTGGCCCCCCTCACCATCACCCTGGTGAGAGAGGAGGTGATCGACTTCTCAAGCCCTTCATGAGTCTGGGCATCTCCATCATGATCAAGAAGCCCACCAAGTCCAAACCCGGGGTGTTCTCCTTCCTGGACCCGCTGGCCTACGAGATCTGGATGTGCATCGTGTTCGCCTACATCGGCGTGAGCGTGGTGCTGTTCCTGGTCAGCCGCTTCAGCCCCTACGAGTGGCACGCCGAGGACTACGAGGACGACGCAGAGCCCCAGACGCCCACCAGGCTTCGGCCGCCAACGGGGGTCAGGGGGGGCCCCGGGCAGAACCAGCAGAGCCAGAACCAGCAGAGCCAGGAGCAGACCAACGAGTTCGGGATCTTCAACTCCTTGTGGTTCTCCCTGGGAGCCTTCATGCAGCAGGGGTGCGATATCTCCCCCAGGTACGAGCTCCGCGCCCCCCGCCTTGCATCGTTATCAGGCTACTTTCAGTGGAACAAGGGAGGACCATCCATTTTTCTCTAAAGCTTCCAGCTATTGTTCTGAAGATAAAAGATGGGAGGTCAGTTTGAGACATCTCCTCTGGTGGGGTTAAACTTAGAGATACTTTTTTTTTTTATAACACAGAGTTGACGATAGTGTTGAAATGTGCTTCATAAAAAAAACTCCCGACACCTTGGAGACTGTTAGGAATCAGTCTCGTGTTGCGAACTGAGCCGACCCTCCGGCCTGGCTCAGGGTTCCGGGTGCGGTGGAGGGGCGTGCAGTGCGTCTGCCAGCTCTGCTGGGTCAGAGGGCCCCTCGAGGGCTCTCCTGAACTGTGGTGACCCCCCCCTACCCACCCCCCTACCCCCACCACCCACACCCCCTTGCACACACACACACACCCCAAGCACACACGCACCCACGAGCACACACGCTTCAGAAAGGTCACTAATTAAAAACCTTGTTACGGCATCTGGAATTAGAGACAAGGGTGAGGAGGATCCGCCTCAGCTTGCACTGGAGAGGGAGGGGGGTTGGGGGGTGGGGGGGGGGGGGGGGGGGTGGGTGGGGGGGGGGGACGTCAGCCGCCACCTCCAGAGATGGGCAAACGGTTCCGAACGACGCTCTTCACATATGAAACGAAACAAATGTTTGCCGAAATCGTGACACGAATCGTGACGCAGATTCCAGCTGTTTCCTTCAGCTTTTCCGGCCGCGCGCCTCTCTGTATTGTCCTTACATAAGGGTGGGACTTCCATAGCTCTGGTGCTGTGGCCTTTCAGCTGCCATTTCCCTCCTGTCGCTGGGTGGGGGACCGGCTGGCGTGCGCTGCGCCAACGACGCTGAAAGACTCTCTCCCTGGGACCAATGCGTGCGGTTTGGATCGATTTCCTCCTGTATTCAGCCGAGAGAAAAATATCAGTCTAGTTGAGGTTCCAGTGTTCAGATTCAGATTCAGATTACCTTTATTGATCCCGAGGGAAACTCCTTTGTATCAACGGGCACACAGTCTCGCAAAGCACACAAGGGTAAGGGTGTGAGGTAAAACATTAGAAAGTGGACACAGGGATAGGAGGGTGGGGGCAATAACGATGAGTAAAAAACGGTAGGTGCGGTGAATCCTCACAGTAAGGATTATGATTATGTACAGGCTATACGATTACAATTATACAAGTATTGGTCTTGTAGAATATACAGTATTATATCAGGATGTACATGATTTACAGTTTTTTGTGCAGAATATACAGCAGAATATACAGGATTGTACAGGATAAAGTGCAGGTTACAGGCTATACCGTTATAGTCTATACAATTCTATTACAATTATGCAAGTAATTGGTCTTGCTGAATATACAGTGTTATGTCAGGATGTACAGGATTTTGCAGCATATACAGGAAATACAGGATTTACAGGTTTGTGTTGTGTTGACCCCTGTCTTACCTTCCCTCCCCTCTCTGACAACGCAGCGCTCTTCCCATCCCTCCCTTCTCTTCTCTCCGTCCTTCCTTCCTTCCCCCGATCTTGTGACCTGCCTAGACTTTTTTAATCGCTCAACGCCGGCTCCATGAACTACGGCTCTCAGCTGAATTCGATCTACATGTTATCTGGCGTAGGTTATAGCAGCCTCTACCAGGTATAGATGGTGCTTCATACCACTGGGGAAACCTACTGTAAGGGTATAACAAGCATATCTGAGAACCTCAAGGCTGTTTGTGCGGAGGCCTAAGTCTCTGAGAAGGGAGGAACGTTCTAGAAGCCCCCTGCAGAACCCAGGCAGCCCCCCCCCCCCCCCCCCCCCCCCGAGTCTTTGCTCAAGACCAAGCCGCTAGAGACGGCGTTAAAGATCGGCGTCGTCCTTGACTAATTCAGCATTAGCGTGTGCGCGTGATTCTCCCGTGTGATGGCTCTGATTAGACGGATCTGAAGGTATGTCTGTCAGCTGTGTGTGAGGGGGTGGCGGCGGGGGGCTCTGCAGAAATAAGGCTGCGTGTGTGCGCGTGGGTGGCCGTGCGTGCCCACCTGTGTGTGTGTGTGTGTGTCTCGGTCTGAGTCTGCGAAGCCTTGTTTACTGTGCTCTTTCCAAATGTCAGCCCTGTCACTCAGGTCTGGCAGAAGAGCCCTGGTCCTCTGTGTTTATCTCCCCTGACAGGTGGGCTGTTGCCACCCCCGCCCTCCATCCACCTCCACCCCCCTCCCCTCCATCCACCTCCACCCCCCTCCCCTCCATCCACCCTCCACCCCCCTCCCTCCACCACCCTCCCCTCCATCCACCTCCACCCTCCCCTACCTCCACCTCCACCACCCCCCTCCTCCTTCCACCTCCACCCCCCACCCCTACATCCACCCCCTCCCCTCCATCCACCTCTCACCACCCTCCCCTCCATCCACCTCCACCCCCCACCCCTACATCCACCTCCACCACCCTCCTTTCCATCCACCTCCACCCCTGCCCTCCATCCACCTCCACCACCCCCGCTCTCCATCCACCTCCATCCCCTCCTCCATCCACCCCCTCCTCCAGCCGTTTCACTCGGTCTTTCACTCTTGGCTGTACACACACACACACACACACACTCAGTACAGCAAATCTTGCATCATTCTCCATTATAATCCGGTAACACCTGGTCGATCTTGATAGATGTTCAGTGAAAGTAACGCGTGGGGAGAGTTCCTGCCTGCACACTGTGTGTGCGTGCATGAATGTGTATCCATGGACACATATGAAGCCCTCTGTTACATTGCTTGTACAAAAGGGCTTTACAAATACATTCAGATTTGATGTGTGCATGAGCCTGTGTGTGTGTGTGTGTGTATTATCCAGGCCAGACCCTCTCTAACACTTGTACCTTGCGGAGTAGCCGTCTCTCAAACCGACGGTCAAACGGCGCCATCATGAATAATGGATCCGGTCTGAGCGCAGGGAGACCCAGAGCTAGGATTTCCTCATGATGTCCCCCTCAGACGCCCCCCCTCAGAACGCCCCCCTCAGACACCCCCCTCAGACGTCCCCCTCAGACGTCCCCCTCAGACGCCCCCCTCAGACGTCCCCCTCAGACGTCCCCCTCAGACGCCCCCCTCAGACGCCCCCCTCAGACACCCCCCTCAGACGTCCCCCTCAGACGTCCCCCTCAGACGCCCCCCCTCAGACGTCCCCCTCAGACGTCCCCCTCAGACGCCCCCCTCAGACGCCCCCCTCAGACGTCCCCCTCAGACGGCCCCCCTCAGACGCCCCCCTCAGACGTCTCTGACGTAGCTGTCAGCGTTCTGGATCTAGCTGTGAGCGAAGGCCTTCCAGAACCCCCCCCCCCCCCCCCCCCCCCAAAAGCACAAGGCCACGCTAAATGGAACAGGGGATCGCTAAAGCCAAAAGAATGGGAGGGTGTGTGTGTGGGGGGGGGGGGGGGGGGGGGGGCTCAACAAAAAAAATCATTTGTTTGTCATGCACGAGTAGAGAGATATCTCTCTCTCTCTCTCTCTTCACCATATGGGTGACCTTTATAAGAGCATGTCCTCCTTCTCTGCGCTCCCTGTATGTGTCATTAGCTCGCACCTCTCTGACCCCCGGACCAGGGAACTGGCCAATAGGGCCTCGGAGGCGGGGCCCTGTGTTCCTCTCCCCGCGGGGAAAGCCACAGCCGCTCTGGACGTGCTGCTTAAAGGAAGCGGTTCTCCGCAGCGGTGATTACGACTGAGCAAGCTGCTGTGGTACAAGCAATCAATTATTCATGATCAGGAAGCTCAGTTTACTTCAGGACAACCCTGATGTTTTATTTATTCCTGTATCACATCAGGGTGATTCTTGATCGCTCGCATTTAAACCCTCCCTCCGACACACAGACAGACACACACACACACACACCACTTGAAAGGTATTCTGCGCGCACACGCACAGCCATATAGCGTGTCTCCCTGGAGATAGCTGTGTGCGGTAATGAAGGTGGCTTGGCGCTACCCGAGACAATCCTTTAAGCGTACCCCCAGTCTCCAGCCCAAGGGGGAAATATAGGTAGCTAAAAGTAAACAGAGGATTATGGGCTGCTATACAAATACATTTTGATTTGATTTGATGTGTGCCTGTGTGTGGGTGTGTGTGTGGGGGGGGGGGTGTGTGTGTGTGTGTGTGTTATCCAGGGCAGAATCGCTCTCCCTCTCCTCACCCACCCGGCCACAGGTAGAATAGCTAGATCCTCGCTGTTTGAAGAACGAGCCGGCCATGCGGTGCGCCTCCCAAAGCACTGACTCATCAACAGCACGGGTATTTGACACTGATGTATGGGAGGGTAGGGCAGCGTTTTTCAACCGTGGTCCCTCGGGGAACGGCAGTCCTGCCTGTTTGAGATGTTTCCTGCTCCAACACACCTGATCCAAGTGAACGGGTTGTTACCTGCCTCTGCAAAGATCGCTCATTGGAATCAGGTGTGTTGGAGCAGGGAAACATCTAGAACACGCTGGACTGGTGTCCCCTGAGGACCAGGGGTGGGAATACCAGGGTAGGGTATGGTATGGTATATAAAATAATTGCATAATAAATAATAGGGTCAACTTTATTATTATGTGTTATAGTACTTCATATATTATCAATAACGATGGTATAATTGGTATACCATTATAGGACATCGTAAAATAATAGGGATGGATAATGACTTGATAAATCATTCTAATGATGTGGTGTTAAACCTGAGTTCGATGAGATCGTGCCTAGCGCAGCGCAGGTCCGGGTCCGACTGTAAGGCAAAAGATGTGGGTGTTCGATTCCAGACCTCCTGCGGAGAAAGAGAGGGCGAGAGCAAGGATGGAGGGACGAGAGAAGGAGGGGAGGTGAAGAGAGAAATATGACAAAGATGGCTGGATCGCAGCGGCATCAGAATGAATATTGTGAAGGGCAGAGGACGACAGGGCGGAGGAGAACAGGAGCGATGATCGATTCGTGGAGTGAGAGGAGGGGGAGTTCATGAGTCTGTCTCCCAGGGCATCCTAACTGTTTGTGGAGCCGAGTGTGCTACCATGGCAACCCCGGCAAGACACGGCCATTCCTTCCAGAGTGTGCAGCTCGCAGCTAGAGCTTGTGTGTGTGTGTGTGTGTGTGTGTGTGTGTGTGTGTGTGTGTGTGTGTGTGTGTGTGTGTGTGTGTGTGTGTGTGTGTGTGCGCACGTGTATGCATGGTTCTGTCATCATTTCATAAAGTTCCGTGTACGGCAAACTATCAATTTACTCCTAAGGACAGTAAACATACTGTAGTTGCCTTGCTGATTAACTACAGGTTACGGATGAGACCGCACGTGTTTTGCAACTTAATCGTATGTGTCTGTGTGCGTCTGTGTGTGTGTGTAATGGCAGTGTGTGGGGGTGTAGAAACAGTATGTGAGTGTTTCTAGGGGCGGTATGCGTGTGTGTAGAGTGTGTATATACCGGGGGTCTCAAGCGCATGATGTGTGTGAGCGTGTGTGAGGGTGTGTGTGAGCGCGCGTGTCCTTGCATTTGCCCCTGTTTACGAAAGAAAACATTCAACTTCACTCTACATAAGAGCCAATGGACCGACTGAAGTGTATATAAAAATGATACCTAGCGTTGCTACGGTTTCAGAGACAGCAGTTCAGTCTTAGCAGGACACGAGCAGAGCCGGCTATAAAGAGGGACGGTTATACAATGGCTTCTGTGGAGCGGCAACAACATTAACATAATATCCTAATTTCTCCTGAACCAGCATGGAAATATTGACCTTTTGTAGGAGGAGAGAGAGAGAGACAGAGAAAGAGAGAGACAGAGAAAGAGAGAGCGAGAGAGAGAGAGAGACAGAGAGAGAGAGAGAGAGACAGAGAAAGAGAGAGAGAGACAGAGAAAGAGAGAGCGAGAGAGAGAGAGAGACAGAGAGAGAGAGAGACAGAGAAAGAGAGAGAGAGAGAGAGGAAAGAGAGAGAGAGAGAGACAGAGAGAAAGAGAGACCGAGAAATAAAGAGAGCAAGAGAGAAGGAAAATGGAGAGAGAGTGGGAGGGAAGAGTCAAGCTTGCGCACGACCA
Source organism: Neosalanx taihuensis (assembly GCA_030340665.1). Lineage (NCBI taxonomy): Eukaryota > Metazoa > Chordata > Actinopteri > Osmeriformes > Salangidae > Neosalanx > Neosalanx taihuensis. The sequence continues at coordinate 4,797,180 of CM059302.1, forward strand.
ATCGGAGCCAAGCTGAGCAGGGGGACACTAACCTTAGCGCGCACGCACGCCACCGTCAGCTGCACGCCACCGCGCGCGCACTCAGACGCACCGCAGACTCTGGCCCGCGCGCGTGGTTCTCAGGTCCTTCCTCGCGCTGTGACAGATACGGGAGGCAGCCGCCGTCGGATCCAGACCGGTCGTTCGGGTCCCCGCGATGTCCGATCCTGTTCGCGTCACAGTTCTCCAGGCTGTAAGGCTGGGGACACGGGGGGGCGGGAGAGGGGGGGAAGGGTGCGGGAGGGCGGGGTGACTGGGGGGGCGGCAGGATGCATGCTGAAGACCTTTCATGCCATCCAAGATGCTACATCCAATTAGTCAGCTCGCGCTCATTAGCACTTCATACACTTGTGTAGCCCTGTTTGTGTTGTGCGTGCGTGCGCGCGCGTGTGTTTCTGGAGAACGAGCCCTCTCCGTCTAGATGTCCATCTGAAGTGCTTTCACATCATTAGTGACACACACACGCACACACACACCCTCTCGCCGTTGTGGAATACCAGAAGTCAGAACACAGGGTTAGCCAGACCGCCTGCATACAGATCTGTCTCAGAGTCACTCCGTAATCAGGACAGGCTCCTCTCTCACATGTAACCCTCCGTAAATCCTAATCCATTGTAATGTCTCAATTACTGGCTAATGTCTGATTCTCGCACAAGTCATTAGTCATTGCCGATTTGCGTGCGGAACGGAAGATTTGTGTGCGCGTGCGTGTGTGTGTAAGCGAGGGTGGGGTTGGGGTGGGTGGGGTGGGGTGGGTGGGGGTGGGGGGGGTTGAGACGAGCTGAGACTCCGAGTGACTTTGAGCGGTGAGGATGACAGCGAGGAGAGCTTCCCAGCAGGAGCTCTGCTCCCTGACCTCGCTGTGGAAAACACAGGCTGTGCGTGGAGGGAGGGGGGGGGGGGGGATGCTGCCCTACACTGCTGGGGGGGGGGGGGGGGGGGGGGGGGGGGGGGGGGGGGGGGGGGGGGGGGGGTTTCTTGAACACATCACATTTCGACGTTACGCTGGCACTGCGCCCTTTTCCAAAAACCTTCCTCGCCGTCGTGGTTTCACACTTGAAATGTACAGATATGCGCTTGGGGACAGGGAGAGAGAAGCGGGGACAGGGCTCCGTCGCGGCTCCATCAGGATTTTAAACGAGGCCGTGAAATGAGCGAGCCCTTCGCCAGGATTCTCTTTACGACAGCTGCGCTAATGTTTTACTGAGCAGCAAGGTGAACTTCTGGATGATTGGACCAGACCGGGCTTTTATGCAGAACAGGGGAATAGCATGGATTAGATTGCTTTTCTTAAGATGATGGGGTCACAAAAAAAAGAGCCAGTTTATGGATAGGATTTGTGTGTTTGTGCTCTGGCTACACCCATGATGTGGACTTAATGCTGATGGAGAAGGACCTAAGGATGGAGGGAGATGTGAGGAAAAGGAGTAATGAGTAGAAGGCCAGTAGACACAGGCAGAACAGGCAGATAGACAGACAGACAGACAGACAGGCAGGCAGACAGGCAGATAGACAGACAGATAGACAGGCAGACAGACAGGCAGACAGGCAGACAGGCAGATAGACAGACAGATAGACAGACAGGGCAGATAGACAGGCAGACAGATAGACAGGCAGACAGATAGACAGGCAGATAGACAGGCAGACAGATAGACAGATGGACAGATAGAAAGACAGACAGACAGATAGACAGCAGACAGACAGATAGACAGACAGATAGACAGGCAGACAGATAGACAGGCAGACAAGCAGACAGGCAGACCGACAGACAACCACACGAGCATGCATTGTTCTTCCAGAAGCCCGCTCTCTCTCACGAGGGGCTTAGAGAGACTGAAAACGCACGCCCAGATACACACACATTACACACAGTTTGTAGATGGAGGGAGCTGGGCGATGGAGGGGCAAATGAAAGCGAGGGGAGAGAGGAGCGGCAGACAGGAGGGATTAGAGCGCCTCGCTGGCCAGAACACCAGGCCAACAACAGTTAGAGCTCAGGGGTGAGTCTGGTCGCATCGTAGCCAGGACAACCACCTCACTCTCTCCGTTCTCTTTCGCCCCCCCCTCTCTGCTTCTTCCTCTCATATGCTCTCTCGCTCTGCTCTCGTTTCTCTCTGTCTCTCCCCAATCCTCTCTCCCCAAGTCTACCTTTCAGTTGTCCAAGGGAAAACAAGGTGTCCTACAGGGCATGGCTCTACGGGCAGTGGGCCTGCCGTAGCTGGAGGACGTAGGGAGGGCGAGTGTCCTGCAGGGTTAGTGTTCCACCTCCTCGGACTTCCCCTCCTTTCCGGAAGACTCCGATCTGACCCGCCGGAAACGGTTCGATTTCCCCTCTGTTGTGTTTTCTGCCCCCCCCCTGCAGGCATGTTTGAAAGCCTTCCCTACCCGCTCACCTACACCCGCGCTCATCCTTCCCTCGCTCTTTGTCGCATGAGATGACTGCGTTCTTTTTTTATTTTGTGTGTGTGTGTGTGTGTGTTGTGTGGGTGGGGGGGGACCCCCTTGGAAGGTTGTTCGTTTACCGATCTTACTGCGATTACGTAAAAGCTGACAGACACCTCTCCTGCCTCTCCTGCCTCTCCTGCCTCTCCTGCCTCTCCTTCCTCTCCTGCCTCTCCTGCCTCTCCTGCCTCTCCTTCCTCTCCTGCCTCTCCTTCCTCTGCTTCCTCTCATTTATCTTCCTTTCTCTGGCTCTCTCCTCCTCTCTCTGCTCAGTCTCCTTCTGTCTATCTTTCTCTGTCTCTCTCTGCAGCTTTTTTTCTCTCTCACCCGCACCTCCCCCCCTCCCCCCAACCTTTCACAAACCCCTCTCTCCTCCCCTGTCACTCTCTCTCTCTATTTCCCTTTCATTTCTCCCTTTTGCTTTCTCCACCCCTCCCACCCCCTCTACACAGAGCGATCCCCCCACCCACACCCCACCCCCCTACCCCCCCAGTTCAGAGATAGGGGCCCAGAAGAATGAGGCAGCCGCGGGGACGTCTCCAACAAATCGACCATTTGTTTTTGGAAGTGCAATTACAGTCGTGGCTAAGTGCGCTCCTCGTGCTATTAATCCCCGGCAATTAATGTGCATGTCTCCATGACACGTATTGGCAGCCTCTCCCCAAGTGAGATTAATGCCGGGGTGTGTCGGCACGCTTTCCTGCCGGGGGGGGGGGGGGGGGGGGGGGGGGGGGGTTATCTTGTCTCAGCACATTGAACTGAGCGCGCCCAGAGCGTGTGATCGTGGAGAGGAACGTTAGCACCAGCCGCTACAGGAAGGGAGGGTGCGAGCGTGTGCGAGCGTGCGCGGGACTGTACGCGCGCGTGCGTGCGCCCTGCACTCTCTCTCCTCTCATTCTCGGTGTCAGTTTGAAAGCTTCAGGCGTGTGCGTGTCTCTCCAGGTCGTTATCGGGGCGTATCGTCGGGGGGGTGTGGTGGTTCTTCACCCTCATCATCATCTCGTCCTACACGGCCAACCTGGCCGCCTTCCTGACCGTGGAGAGGATGGTGTCTCCCATCGAGAGCGCCGAGGACCTGGCCAAGCAGACGGAGATCGCCTACGGCACCCTGGACGCCGGATCCACCAAGGAGTTCTTCAGGGTGAGAGATGACCGCCGCGAGACACACCGGCGTATAGACGCACACACACACACCACACACAGGTCCAGCTTACGCTGTGTAAAATCCTTCTCCAACCGACCTACCCCCATCCACAATATCCCTCCCCCAGAGGTCAAAGATCGCCGTCTTCGAGAAGATGTGGTCCTACATGAAGTCGGCCGACCCCTCCGTGTTCGTGAAGACCACGGCGGAGGGGGTGGTGCGCGTCCGCAAGTCCAAGGGCAAGTACGCCTACCTGCTGGAGTCCACCATGAACGAGTACATCGAGCAGAGGAAGCCCTGCGACACCATGAAGGTGGGAGGGAACCTGGACTCCAAGGGCTACGGCATCGCCACGCCCAAGGGCTCCCCCCTCAGGTAAGTCCCCCGCCGCTGCACCCTCCGCCCCCCGCACACCTGAGCACGACTAGTGGCCCGAGATCCATGGTGTTTGATTCCCGCCTCTCGTGCTGTGGGTGTCTGTGGGCTCTTTCAGTGTGAGGGGGGGATGGCTCATTTAGAGAAGCTCTCGATTAAAATTCCAGAGTTAAATGTCTTCTTCCAGATCCTTCCGGTAGCTTCCAAAGTATAAATGTGGCATCAGTATAAGCACATAAAGGGACAGTATAAAGCGGGTAGAAAAAAAGGAAATACTGTCATTTGGCTATTCTGGGGAGTTGTTGAGTCGCGTTGAATTGACTTCATCTGATTGGTGGAATCAATCTGAACTTTCCGGAAAACAGGCGTGTCCCTGAGTTTTCTTCTTTGGGAAAAACATCTCCCCCAACGCTGAAAAGCAGTCCTTGGTACGCATGCTTGTGTGTGTGTGTGACAGAGTCTCGCTCAGGCTTGGCTGCATCTGAGTGCTTTCAGAGGTGGTGCAGGGGGACAGGATGAGGTTTGAAGGCCTTGTTTTCTGCTGCCCTGTGAGGCTGGGTCAGAGTTCAGAGGACCAGGCTGCTGGATTTGGCCTGACACACACACACACATGCATCCACACACACACAAACAGAGAAGGACAGGCTCACACATGCACACACTCCCCCCCCACACAAACCCCCCCCACACACAGAGACCCACAACAAGTCATGCTCACTCACACACACACACACACACACTTCATAATCACTGTAGAGTATGCTAACATATCCCATCTCGGAAGCCTTCCAGAAGCATCTATCCAGAGCTGCTTGTTAAGCAAGGCCTGGCCTCTTCTCTCCAGCCTCTCCAGATGGAAGCACTCAGACAGGCAGCAGACCATCCACACAGCCTCCAGCATGCTGCCACACACAGCCTCCAGCCACACACACAGCCTCCAGCCTCCAGCATGCTGCCACACACAGCCTCCAGCCTCCAGCATGCTGCCACACACAGCCTCCAGCCACACACACAGCCTCCAGCATGCTGCCACACACAGCCTCCAGCCTCCAGCATGCTGCCACACACAGCCTCCAGCCACACACAGCCTCCAGCCTTCAGCATGCTGCCACACACACTGGCTTCGCCGTGCTTTTGGTTGCTCGGCGACCTGATCGTACATCTGCACCCCCACTCAACCTGCATAGGGCTCCACTCCTGCGACCCTAGGACGGTCCGGGGGACCTATCGAGGCCCTCGGAGTAGAGAAGACAAGGGTCTGATGTCAAGGGAGGGGAGGGAATGGAGACAGTATTACTAGCCTTTGTGATTTTAATTAGGGGTTGAGTGGGCTGTACGATGTCCACCAGGGTCTATTCACTGCCGGAGACATCTGGGGAAGATGGGATTCATTAAAGGATAACGTCCATCCCTGATTGGCCGTATTGTACCGGATGAGACGGGCTCCATCTGAATCCTCTAAGCATTGTCCACGGGGCGTTTGTTTCTGCTAGACGACTAAAGATCCGGACAATTCTGGATAATGCTAATTGCTAAATGGGCTTCGAAGGATGTCTGGCATTAGTAGACTTCCCTGTCATGGTCATGTTTGATACTGGAGTCTGAATTCAATCAAGCCTGTATTGTTGTGGATCATGTGGTCATGTCACTGTTCCATTTCATAACAGCAGCCCTCGATTTACCAGGGCCCAATACAAAATTCAGTTAAGGCAACAAGCATTTCCGCATTCCACACTGCAGGTTTGATTGAGAGCAGACCAGAACGAACGCTAACTCACTTTTTTCCCCCGACAGGAAGTTGCAGAAGTCTGTATCTATTGCTGAAGGAATGTTGATGTTGTCATTGTGCTCCAGTGTCCTAACTCCCCCCAACCCTCCCCATATAACCCCCCATCCCACCAGACACCCTCTTGCCACCCCACCATGGGCTGGGAGGCTGGACCTAGCCAGCTCCCCAGATCCCCCAGGCCCACCCGGGCCCCCAGGCCCCCAGACCCTCAGCATCACAGGCAGAGCCCAGCATCACAGGCAGAGCCCAGCATCACAGGCAGAGCCCAGCATCACAGGCAGGGCCCAGCATCACAGGCAGGGCCCAGCATCACAGGCAGAGCCCAGCATCACAGGCAGAGCCCAGCATCACAGGCAGAGCCCAGCATCACAGGCAGAGCCCAGCATCACAGGCAGGGCCCAGCATCACAGGCAGGGCCCAGCATCACAGGCAGAGCCCAGCATCACAGCGCATATGAGCTCTCTCTGTTAGAGACGCCTTCCTGTCTGAGTCGAACAGACTTCATTTACCAAGACATGACACAGCAGAACTGTTGTCTGTATCCACTCATGTGCTGCACACACACACACACACACACACACACACACACAGCCTTAGGAAAGGGACAGGGAGCGATCCAATGTCCCCCAAGTTTACGGAGAGACGCACACATCATCTGAACTCAGTCTGATGCGAATTTCTGGACAGCCGACAAGCATGACTCACCGTGGGGACTGATATCATTAGGGCACGTTTCTATGGTGACTCACGTCCCAAGTGCTCACAAATCACAGGAGAATTAAAGATCCTCCTTTTGGTCCGCATTACTGTCTTTCCCTCACACTGTCTGTCTTCCTGACAGCCTGTCTGTCACCTGAGGACAACCGGCCCACATTTCAGCCCATCCAGATATACATCATTAACATATACCAGTGGTCTTCAACCCTGGTCCTCAGGACCCACTGTCCTGCATGTTTTGGATGTTTCCCCCTTCCCACACACCTGATTCTAATGCATGATCGTTTACCAGGATTCTTCAGAGCTAGATAACGACCCATGCATTAGAATCAGGTGTGTTGGAGCAGGGAAACATCTAAAACATGCAGGACTGTGGGTCCTGAGGACCAGGGTTGAAGACCACTGACATATACCGTATTTTCCGGACTATAACTCGCTCCGGAGTATAAGCCAAAAAATGCATAACAAAGAAAAAATATATATAAAAAACATATATAATCACACTGGACTATAAGTCAGATTTTTAGGGTGAAATGTATTTTATAAAATCGAAAACCAGACATTTCATCTTGAAAGGGAAGTTGTAGTAATAAAATTAAAATAGAGAACAACAGGCTAAATAGGTGTCTGGTATGTTAAGGTAACATCTGAACAATTATTCCGATAACCAGCATTAGCAAGAATTAGCACTAGCTTAAAAAACAAAACATAAAAAGTTTGCCGAACTCTCGATATCACTCTAAATCACTGACCATCCTCGGTGTCGTTCAGTTCAGTGTCGGTAAAAATAACGTAATTATATGTTGTAATATTCTCTAGAAGACACACCTGAGAATAAGTTGCAGGATCAGCCAAACCATGAAGAAAAGTCTGATTTATAGCCTGAAAAATACGGTATATAACCTAGGTCAAACCTGTACCAAACCTAGTCAGTAAGCTGTCAACACCACCCCCCGTTCTCAAACCAGTTCCCTCACCAACGGGGGGGGGGGGGGTTAAGCTTGACTCGATGGCTTCCTCTTCCATACATCACAACCACTCGCCCCAACCACTCCTGTACATATCTACATGTCTGTAACGGTCATGAGCACGACGCTGAACGATGATAATCCTATCTTTCCCCCCCCCCGATACTGACCCCCTTATTGTCTCATTATCGTTTTTTAAGAAACCCAGTAAACCTGGCAGTGCTAAAACTGAATGAACAAGGCCTGTTGGACAAACTGAAAAACAAATGGTGGTACGACAAGGGCGAGTGTGGCAGCGGGGGAGGGGACTCCAAGGTCAGACCCTGTGTGATGTAACCCGGCGGGTAACCGCGGCAACTCGGGGGGGGGTGTGGTTGTGGGTGGGGTAATCGGCAAACTGACTGCTATTGAAAACCATACGAGCCCCCTCAGTGTCTCCCCCTCCCCTCCCCCCTCCACTTTCTGCTGTCTGTACCTGGGTGGAGGAAGGGGAGGGGTTTTCAGGAGGGGGTGGTGATGGTCAGCTGACTGATCTCTGCTTGGAGCACGTTGAATTTGGCTGCGTCTTTCTCTCTCTGCCTGTCTGTCTCACTCCTGTCTTTCCATCTATCTATTTTTATCTATTTCCCCCCCTCTGCCTCTCTCTCTGTCTATCTGTCTCTCTCTGTCTATCTGTCTCTCTCTCTCTCTCTCTCCGTTTCTCTCTGTCTCTCTCTGTCTCTCTCTGTCTCTCTCTGTCTCTTTCTGTCTCTCTCTGTCTGTCTCTCTCTCTCTCTCTGTCTCTCTCTCTCTCCCTCCCTCCCTCTCTCTCTCTCTCTCTCCCTCCCTCTCTCTCTCTCTCTCTCTCCCCAGCCAAAATAAACAACCTTTCCTACTGGGATGGGTGTCTTGGTCTGGAACAGTCCCATTCGCACACACTCATGAATTGCTAATGACCGGGGGCATTCAGTGGTCCCCCCAGCATGCCCGTCTGCCGTGTTTGAAAAACACATTTCCAAATTCCTGACGGACCATGTTTTCCAGCGGGTGGGGGTGGTGGTGGGGGGGGGGGTTAAGGTGAGGTCAGGGGTCGGTCCTCTCATCGCAGAGCGCAGTGTGCCGGTTACCCCGAGTGATATTGTAATACACATCTGCCGGCCCAGGGAGCATGGAGTATTAATGCATATCACTTTGATGTTGCTAACGATGTCCATTCTATGTGTGTGTGTGTGTGTGTGGGTGTGTGCGCGTTGTCTGTGAACAAACTAAACTTGAGATGATTGATGGGTTGTGTTTATGTATATGTTCTTAATGAATAACATAAAATAACATGTTATGGTATGTTATTTATGTTATTTTCCCTGCCGTGAAGAATCCCAGTTAACCTAGCGGTGTTGAAGCTCAATGAGCAGGCCGTCTTAGACAAACTGAAAAACAAATGGTGGTACGATAAAGGGGAGTGTGGCAGCAAGGACTCCGGAAGAAAGGTCAGTCTGAAACTTGGTCCTGCATCCTCACACCAACCCTGACCCCAGACCAGTGCTTACACCCACAGCACCCAGCCTCTATCCCCTGCACCCCTGACCCCAGACCAGTGCTTACACCCACAGCACCAAGCCTCTATCCCCTGCACCCCTGACCCCAGACCAGTGCTTACACCCACAGCACCGAGCCTCTATCCCCTGACCCCCACCCCTCCAGCCCCCCTGACCTTAGACCAGTGCTTACAGCCTTGCCCCCCCCCCCCCCCCCCCCCCCGAACATGGAGTGTGCATGTGATGGACGCAACACCTGTGATTTCACACCAAGACACCGCAAGGCCACCTGAAACCTCTGTGCCCCAGCCCCCCACCCACCAACCCACCCAACCCCGCCATCCCTGCGTGCCTGTAACCCTAGGCGAAGGAATACCCCTTGTGATTCCTGTGTAAATAGGTGTAAATGTGACCAGATGCCAAATACTGTGACGCCTCCCTTTCCACACAGCAAGTGCTGTAAATAGAAGAGGACCGATGTCAGGAGGCTTGGGATTGGCTGCTTGAGCTTTACCAACCTTCTAATATCTCTGGCAGAACTTATGATACCGCATGAAGAGGATTCACACAGTGAACCTGAAAATAGTCCAAAACAAGTCTTTGAGTGTCACGGCTAATATACAGCTGTAAATATGGACACTCCATTTAAAACATTGTTAGTGTAAATCTAGTCTGTCGATGGCATGGTTTAGAACTGAATGACTGAATGATTCACAGAATGACTGTGAATGTTGTTATAGGGTTATTCAATTGGGTCACATTTAATACGCAAACATTGGTTGCCAGAAATGTGTGTTTGCGATGACAGGGTTTAGGGATGTCTTGCATGTCAGTTTAAAGACCAGGAAGCTTTTCCAAATGTACGCATTTGTGATGTTAACCTGTTGAATGTGTGTCGCGTCTGTTAAGTAGTTTTACTATTTTCCTGTTCACGTTGTTGAGAAAATTGTATTTTAACATGTATGTCCTGTGTGAGTGCATTTATTTGTGTGGGTGTGTGGGTGTGTGTGTGGGTGGATTATCTTTTGAGTTTTTTTGTTGTGTACAGATTAATTGTATAAAGAATATATATTTGTTGTGAGTACGTAGGCTGATGTAAACTATGTTTGTGTATCTGTAAGTGGAGTACTGTTGTTTTCCTGTTTTGCAGAATGTCAGTCTGTCTGCTTGCCTGTCTGTCAGTCTGCTTGTCTGTCTGTCATTCAGTCAGTCTGCTTGTCTGTCTGTCTGTCATTCAGTCAGTCTGCTTGTCTGTCTGCTAGTCGGTCAGTCAGTCTGCCTGTCTGTCTGCGTGTCTGTCTGCCTGCCTGTCTCGTTTGTGCTTGTCCACGTGTCTCTCTGTCTGCGCGTCCTCCCCTCGCCATCCACCTCACCCGTCCTCTCTCACCCCCCTTCCCCCACCCCCCACCCTCACCCCCCAGGACAAGACGAGCGCCCTGAGCCTCAGCAACGTGGCGGGGGTGTTCTACATCCTGATAGGAGGGCTGGGCCTGGCCATGCTGGTGGCGCTGGTGGAGTTCTGCTACAAGTCCAGAACCGAGTCCCGGAGAATGAAGGTGTCCACAGCGCGAGCCGCCGCCGCCGACCCCGACCCCTCGACCGCTCAGGGCTTTGAGTGCTCAACCTTAGACAGAGGCGCTAGCGCCCCCTACACTGAGCTGCAGGATTACAGCCTGTACTCCAACAACACTGTTAAGATTTAAAAGCCACGGGGTAGGACACCATGATGGACCACATGATGATTATGATGTTGATGATGATGATGATGATGATGATGACATCACTGCTTCACATCGCTCAGCCATATAACCGTGATCACAGTAGGACTGCTCACTTTCACGGCTTCCACTGCCACGCAACCTCCTGTCTTGCTCTCTCTCTCTGCCTGTCTCTCCCCCTCTCTCTCTCTCTGTCTCTCTATCTGTCTCTCTCCCTCTCTCTCTCTGTCTATCTGTCCGTCTCTCTGTCTCTCTCTGTCTCTTTCTGTCTATCTGTATATCTGTCTCTGTCTCCGTCTCTCTCTCTCTTTCTCTGTCTCTCCGTCTCTGTCTGTCTCTCTCTCTGTCTCCGTCTCTCTCTGTCTCTCTCTCTGTCTCTGTCTCTCTCTCTGTCTCTCTCTCTCTGTCTCTCTCTCTGTCTATCTCTCTCTCTCTCTGTCTCTCTCTCTCTCTCTGTCTGTCTCTCTCTCTCTGTCTCTCTCTCTCTCTCTCTCTCTCTCTCTCTGTGTCTCTCTCTGTCTGTCTCCCGTGGCTCAGTGTGTGTTGTAGCGCAGGCTCATCCTAGTGTCCCATGCTGTCTCTGTTGTTCATGAGACAGGCTTGCTGTAGCTGATGGACACTGCAGGCTTGGGAATCAGGTCTGTTCAGTCTGACAACACACACACACGCACGCACGCACACGCACACATTCCGAGAGGGCCATTGAGCAGGTTACACCAGCCATAGCTGTGAAGGAGCGATAATACGCACACAAACACAGAAGCCCAGCAGTCTGCCATACATGTGCAAGTCGATACAGACAAGACCCCCCCCACACACACACACACACACACACACACACACACACGCATGCACACACTATTTCAGCTCAAGAAAATAAAGCCCAGCAGTGTACCATACCTGTGCTACACAGTGGAAAAACCCCACTGAAGCAGGAGACACAATTATATTTCCGCTGTTTTTTTACAATCCCCGTACACACACAGAGTTTGGGCTGGAATTAACCAATCACGTGCGGGATGTGTGTGTGTGGTCCCCGCAGACGTACACGCGCACTCAAGTGCACACGTGAACCCCCGTACGCACACTCGTCATTAGCTCCACTTTCAGGCCCGATGGCTTTTATTATAATAGACCGGAGCGCCGAGCAGTAACAGTAACACCCCCCCCCTCACCCCCCCCCCCCCACCCCCCGCTCGCCCAGACCCCCGTTCTGCTCCTCTTACCGCAAATTGGGAGCTGGGAGCGTGTCGGCTTTCAGCGCGCTTTACCGCCCGCCGGTAACATCGGCGACCCGATAAAGACGATGGAAAGCCAACAGCACGTGACCCTGGCGTGCAAAAAAACACCCCGTTAGGATAGGACGACCAGCTAGCCGCTCGTATGTGTATGTAATTAGCCATCCTACACATCCCCCCCCCCCCCCCCCGGAAAAAATGAACTGGGATTCTGCTTGTCAATATTTATGTTGAGGGGGGGGGGGGGGGTCAACAACATCAGAAAAATGAAGATAAGGGAAGAAGCATTTTCCCTCTCAGCTCATGTCTCAATGCCTCTCGTCTTTGTTTTGTTTTAAGAGTGCACGCCATCCTCCAGGGATAAGCATGTCTTTACCGCTAAGCGCTAATCTCCCTGCTGTAACTGCAACGTGCGCGCCCCTGATGGATACCTTTGAACGCCGGCCCTGGTCTCTCTAACGTCTCTGTTCTCCCGGGTCTTTCCGACAGCAGTCCATCAGCGACGCCATGCACTGTTCCACCATGACCCGGGCCAGCGGGAACGGCAACGGCGGAGAGAACGGCCGCATCCTCGCCCACGACTTCCCCAAATCCGTCCAGACGCTGCCCTGCATGAGCCACACCGCCAGCCTGGGGATGGGCGCCTCCGGGATGTGATCCATCACCTGACCTGGTCTCGGTGGGCGGGGCAGAAGGCGAGGACGAAGACTCACAGACGTTTACCAACATGGCCGCCTGATGGACCTGCTCGCCTGGAGTGGGCCTGTACCGCCTGCCCCTCATGGCTCACTACTGCCAAATGACCGCTGAAAAACTCACATAAAACTACTTTTTCTATCAGAAGAGGATGTTTAAAAAAAATACAAAAAAAGAATACAAATTTAAAATAAATCTTAAAAAGGAGCTGCAATAACGAAGCCATCGCTGGGACTGGTTTCAGAAAATCTTTGAAGATGTTTATTATTATTTTTCGTGGCAGACCTGAAAAAGAAGTATAGGAGAACTGTGGTGATCTGTTCTGTCAGACTTCTGGAGCCAACTAAGGCCAGATTGCTCGTGCAATATCCCTGTCCCAAACTCTCTGGCTCTCCCTCCCTCTCTTCTCTTTTTCTCTCTCTCTTTCTCTCTCTCTCTGGCTCTTCCTCCCTCACTCTCTCCCTCCATCTCTCTCTTCCTCTCTCTCTCTCTCTCTGGCTCTCCCTCCCCTATTTCTCCCTCTCTCCCTTTCTCTCTACCTCTCCCTTTTGCGCTCTCTCTCTCTTTCTCTCTCTGTCTGTCTCTCTCTCTAAATATATCTCCTTGTCTTTCGTTCCCTCTCTCTCTCTCTCTCCACCTCTGTCTCCTTGTTACAGTGTCTGTACCTATGAGATCAGATGCTATGCTGTGTTTGCGTTTCCTTGGCACAGATGAATCACTACGATCAACACTAGAAGGACTTTTAGAAAGAGCTGAAATGTGTAGTTATGTTTTCTTGTATATTACGTCATTCCATGGCAAGGGTACAGCGCTCCCCATTAGAGGAAACAGCCGATGACGCCGGCAGCGTAAACGACGATAACGACTCCACTTTGGGACCTGACAGCATCGATTCCATTCAAACGAGGTCGTGATGACCGCTCAATCCCACGTGAGTCGCAGACGAACCCGTTCGATCGCGTTTCCTCGGCAAACATGCATCGCTGCTACGCTTCCTCGAACGCGCCATACCTTGCATCACATGCGCCAACGTGCACACGCACACGCTCGCACAGACACCGGCACGAACACACAACACGCAACGCAACACCGTCTTGAGCTACAGTCGCCATACGCCACTCAATCAATGGAAAGTAACAGCGGTTTACAGTGTTTTCCCACCTGCTTGGCTTTTTATCGGAGGGAATATTCTCTGGTTGACAGTGGGATTGATTTCCCATCATTTCCAGGGGGTAGAACAGCACCACAGTCCCTGCAGTCCTGGCAGCTGTCTCTGTTCTTTTCCCAGCTGGTTCGGAGCAGAGCCCTGGCCCACAGACACACTCTGCAATGACCGACAGCATTACAGTCAATCACCAACCAATGTCTATGATTAGTGGAAACCATGGCAACAGAGGTCACTGCGGTACTTTTTTTCTGCCGTTTTTTTCCCTCCCTCCCTCCCTCCCTCCCTCCCTCCCTCCCTCCCTCCCTCGCCACACACCCACCTCTCAATTCCTGCCAGACTGATTGATAGAGATGCGCGTCACGGCACTCCGGAACGTTCCACGCCGAGACGGATGGGTTTCCTCCGTCAGCCTGCGTCCATCACTGTCACCGGGCTCGTCTCCGGGTGCCGGTCCGGGGCGGGGGGTGGGGCGATGCGGAGGTCAGCGTGGTCTGTGTTCTCCTGTCCGCCCGGCGGGGAGTCCTGGCTCCAGAACAGGCTGGGGGAGGAGCCAGCCGGCCGGCCAGAGATCACTCACCGCGGGTAACCCCTGCCACCGCAGCCTCTGTGGAACGACGCACAAGCTAGTACGAGCACACCCGCTGGGAAAACACACAGAACAGCACGCACACCCCTGAACGTGCCTCAGGAGGGAAGCCACGGGGGGTGGGGGAGGGGTGGCAAGGGGAGGGGGGGTGGAAAGGGGGAGGCACGAAGACACAAGCGACACCATACATACCTCCACCTTCTGTGTACATACATGGGTTTCAGCCGTCCCAGCGTGAAGATGCGAGGCCCCCCTCCTCTTCCTCCAGCCCCCCCCCTCCCCCCGCACTTCTTTCGTCGTTCGTTTGTTTCGTTTGAGCGTGTCGTCACCGAGCAGAGCGTCTCCCCCCCCCCCCCCCCCCCCCCCCCCCCCCCCCCCCGTGGAAACGTTCCAGCGCAGAGCAGATGTTTTATATGAGCAGACCTATTTGTAAAAAGACATTCAATGTTTGTATCATACGGATCCTTTGAGAGACGCAAAAAGAGTTTTTATGCTACGGAGAGTGTAATAAAATGATGTTGAAAAATCTGTTGATGATGTTGTTTTGACCCGTTCGAAGTAAAAGCTCGGTTCATCATGATTTGATTTATGGCAGTCTCCGAGTGGTACATTTGCAGTGTTATTTAGTGCAAAAAAAAGAATATCATTTGACTTCTTTTGATTTCTTTTAAAAACTATTTTAATACAAGAATAATAAGAAATGACATTTGTTCACCTGAAACCTCATATTGTTGTTTTTCTAGACCTTACTATTGAAAGACGTGGCAAAAAAAGGAAACGGAAAAAGTTCAATCACAAATTAAAAGCAAACGAATAAGAAATAGACTTTCGGTGAATACAACTTTTTTCTAACCAAAGGTGTTTCTGGAGTATCATGACAGTCATCGAGTTTTTGTAACTGAATAAAGGAAGACACTATCTAACTTGTTTTTTCTTTTCCTTTGTAGTTATTTAAACGCTTCGTTTAATCAAGTTATTCGTTTTAACTTTGTTTAGACAGGTTCAATTCGTTGGTCAGGGGCTGTTTACTGGGTTCATCATCAGAAGCAGGTTTAGTTTAGTTAATATCTTACAGAAGCGCGCAGGCAACCTAACGTTCATCGCATAAAAAGAACAACTCCATCTTTTGGCATTCGGATGACAACAGTTCTGCTGGATTATTCACATTTTTGTGCGCAGCCCGTAAAATCTGTTCCTGGGGGAGGAGAAAAACAAGCTGTGTAGTGTTTCCTGCGTGCAGACGGATGATGTTCATGTAGCGAGGTCTCCTTCCTCTATGAATACTGCATATGCTTATGAGAAGACACAGAGAGACAGAAACTGAGACAGACGGAGAGACGGGGAAACGGACAGACCAATCAAAATCCAGATGGATTTAGACAGGGGAGTCAGGCGGCTGAGCGGTTAGGGAATCGTGCTAGTAATCAGAAGGTTGTCGGTTTGATTCCCGGCTGTGCCAGATGAAATTACGTCCTCGGGCGAAGGCGCTTCACCCTACTTTCCTCGGGGGTTCCCTGTACTTGCTGTAAGTTGCTCTGCATAAATAAGAGTGTCTGATAAATGACTACGGTAAATGTACATTTTAAATGTAGAAACAGGATCGTACTGAGACAGAGACAGATGGAGAGAGGAAGACTTGATTTAGCTGTTGAAATCACCCTAAGCTAGTTTCACTAATAATCACACCGTTTTCTTAGATGAATATGCTATTTTGTATTCGTTCATGCACTCTGTGTGTCTCTCTCTCTCTCTCGGTGTGTGTGTGTGTGTGTGTGTGTGTGTGTGTGTGGGCACGTATGGCTGCACAGGATATCTCATGCTGTTTTGCACCCTGCTATTATTCACATCAGCAACCGGAAAGACCCCCCCCCCCCACCCCCTACCCCTCCTCCCACCCCACCCCCCTCACCAACACTCTAACGCGCACGCATACGCGCACACACACACACCACCGCCACCACTCCTCCCCCTCAGCCTCGCTGAGGAGTGTGTCGGTCTGCAGCGAGGCCTTTCCGGAAACAGACGCTATTTCCTACCCCCTCGCCGCAGCGCGCACGCACACACGCACGGTCCACACCACCTCTTCTAGAATGCAGGTGTAAAAGAGGACGTTGCCTGGGTGCAGAGGCCATGCTCTAAGACAGTGGTTCTCAACCGTGGTCCTCAGGGCTCCACTGTCCTGCATGTTTTAGATGTTTCCCCCTTCCAACACACCTGATTCAAATGAATGGGTCATTATCAGGCTTCTGCTGAGCTTCATAGTGACTCATTCATTTGAATCAGGTGTGTTGGAGCAGGGAAACATCTAAAACATGCAGGACAGTGGGCCCTGAGGACCAGGGTTGAGAACCACTGTCTTAGAGCAGGGAAACATCTAAAACATGCAGGACAGCGGGCCCTGAGGACCAGGGTTGAGAACCACTGCTCTAAGACCAGCGGCAGCAGGGGAAGCAGAGGGACGTGTCGTCCTAAACACAATACCTTCACATTTAATCATTTAGCGGACGCTCTCATCCAAAGCGACTCCCGAGAGAGAGAGAGCTCTACAGAAGAGCGTAGATCCCTGATCATAACAACGAGATAGCCCCCAAACATTGCAGGTAGAAAGAACATGAAGTAAATGTTGTGATAAACCAAACAAGTTCCCGAGGGAAGAACCACAAAAGCATTCCGTTCAAGAAGTTGCAATTAAATAACACAAACCTCAAAACTTGAGTTGGAGTGTGCCTTGAAGCACAATAATATACCTCAGAGCCAGTACAAGAATTTCAAATCGTTTGAGACAAGAACCCTCCGAGACAAACACAGTCTGCTAATGCCACTGGGAGAGGGGACGCTCAGAGAGGCAGGGGGGGAGCGAGATAAATGGAGACCATGGACAGAATGTGAACGAGAGACATGAGACTGGAGGTGAGAGAGAGAGAGAGAGAGAGAGAGAGGCTATCCCCATATACCCTGCAGGAACACAAAGTGTGTTGTGGTTAATTGCATCCAGGTGCAGCTCGCACACTCTCTCTGTCCCTCATTAGACCACAGCTGATGAGCATTGCACGCGCGCACACACACACCTGCGTGTGGTGAGTTGGAGATTTAAGCAGGGGCCTGCCTCGCTAGCTAGGGGGCTGGTGACTGCTAGTGACTGTGAGTCCATTACCAGCAGATTGACTTCCCAGTACGCTGATATATACGACCTCATGATAGGACCTAACCTACAGGACAAAGACCTCATGATTCTCTAAACATCCCAGCTGAAGGCTTACCTATTGATTTTGCCTTCAAGGGCTGGCTAAACTGTTCTTCTCCCTCTCTCTCTGTCTCCCTTTCTCTATCTCTCTCTCTGTCTCTCTCTCTGTCTCTCTCTTTCCCTCTCTCTCTTTTTCCCTCTCTCTGTCTCTCTCTCTTTCCCTGTCTCTCTCTTTCCCTGTCTCTCTCTCTCTTTCCCTCTCTCTCTTTCCCTCTCTCTCTTTTTCCCTCTCTCTCTGTCTCTCTCTCACTGTCTCTCTCTTTCCCTGTCTCTCTCTCTCTTTCCCTGTCTCTCTCTCTTTCCCTCTCTCTCTCTGTCTCTCTCATTCGGTCTCTGTCTCTGCCTGTCTGTCTGTCTCTTTCCCTCTCTCTCTCTCTCTGCTTGCTTGTTCTAACCATCAGAGGAAGGAAATCAATGAAGATGAAGTTGTTCCAGAAGCCTGGCTGTGGAAAGGGAGAGGAATCCTGTGTGTTTGTAATGCATCTCACTGTGTGTATACAGCAAGAGCACCCCCAGGACAGCATGAATATTTTACAAGGTAAAAAACACACGCACACACGCTTGCACATAGATATCCACCCAATCACCACACACACACACACAAGCCTTAAAGTAGATGGCCCACTAGTTTTATCACTGGCATCTCGGACACATATCATTTACTGTTCCCCTGTTAGAACTTTCATTACATTATCTGTTGATTTATTGGGTTAGGCGATTTTATTGCAGGATAAATGACCACTTATTAGTTTATGATGAATTATGATTCGTCTCATCCTCCACCTCTCTCTGTTTTAATTGGCTCCCACGGCTATGGGGGCCCTCTGGCTCCGCCTCTGAGGGAGAGAGCCGGCATGTCATTGGTCGGTTTCTCCTTAACAGTGGCGCCAGCTCCATAAATCTACTTGCGACAGCACAGACATGTCTGAGACTAATGTTCTCAAACAGTTCTTTCATTCAGTTAGACAGAGAGAGAGAGGGGCAGAAAATGACGTGGTAAACGTGATGGGTATTTTCAAATCGTGGTTGAGGCTGGGTGGACAAAGATAGCTTTGTCTAACATTTGGTTCTACAGGTGCTTCTGTAGAATTGGAGTGTCCCCGTATACAGTTATTTTCCCTCAAATGCAAACCTTAAATCTTAAACATACCTGATGTTGACACCACTGCTTTCGACGTTTGCTGTGTCCGACAGAGGTTAGTCGACACCTGCTTTGCTGGGTCATAATCGTCCATCCCTCCGTCCCTCCCGCTTTCCCTCCATCCCATCTGTCCACCTGTGTGGATGAGGGCAGAGGCCCGTGGGGGAGAGATGGATAGATGAGGTAACTTGGCGCTGTGGAGAAGGTGAGGGAGAACTAGGAGGGAGGGAGAGAGAGAGAGATGGCAACTTTCATCGGTTCAGACAGAATGACAGATGAGGGAGATTATATAGCATGGCCAGTCACCATGACGATCAAACTGCAGAAGTGGCATTGGACAGCCCCGGTGACCCCCGGCCAATCACAGAAACAGATCGAGTCAGGCACAAACAGGCAGGAAATGGCTTACATTTCAATGCAATACTGCATCCAATTGGCTCGAATTCCTTGGCAGAATTACCCGAGTGTCCCAAACAATGTCTCTATTCTAACTGCTGTGGTAGCAAACTCTCCACGATAGAAAAGTAAAGCGAACATTGGACCATTTGTAGAACAAGTTTGTGTCAGTATTGCTTGGTAGAATGATCTAATAAAGTGTATTGTCCGATTTCTCGATAACACGCTGCCCTCCCAGATTAAACCTGACTTTCTCAGTCGGTCTACACTATGTTTGCCTCCCTAATACATATTTAGTAGGGATATACTGTGAATTAGATCCGACCAGTAGACAACATCACCCAGCCTAATGTATTCCTGCGGGTGTGTGTGTGTGTAATTGTCCATGTATGTGCGTGCATGCGCGTGCGTACGTGTGTGTGTGCGTTACGGATGCAGGTAGGTGTGTGTGTGATCTCGGTAAACACAGGCAGCGTAGTAAAGCTTGAATAATGGATCTAGACCCAGTCAAAGTAATCAGACTGCCTTGAGCTCATCCTATTGAAGTTTAATAACATTCTGAATGACAGAATGCATGACAGCGGAGAAACCTAATCCCTTCTCCCTTTGGAGAGCACTCCCGCACGCACACACAGATTAGGCAGGCCGATTTACACAGCATTTAAACAGAAGCAAATAAGTTGGTTCGAGTTTCGGTTGAGTTCCCAAAGGCTTCCTCCTCTTATTCCCTTATCACTCTCCCGGAGACGCCTCTTAGTTTCATATCTGCGGAGGCGCCATTAACACCAGCAGGCGGTATGTGCGGGTGTGTGTGTGGGGGTGTGTGTGTGGGGGTGGGGGGGTGGGGGGGGGGGAGTTGGATACCTACAACACACACACTCGCGAGGGGCGATTCTGCACAATCGTTTCAGACACCTTGAAAATGCCCCGCGGGCCTCATAAATTCCTAATACAAGCAAGAGGTAAAGAGACAACGAGTTCTGTTGGACACAGATTATATTAAGTGACTGCGACTGAATGCTTAAAACCCCAGCCTCTCCTGGTGTCTCTCTCTGTCTCTCTGTCTCTCCCTTCGCTCCTCCCCTCCCCCCCCCCGGCATCTTCTTCTTCCCCGGCCCCAGCTAGCTTCAGACGGTTCAGCGAGATGGAGTTTGACAGACCAGACCCAGCGTCTCCTGGAGGACGTCCCCCATCAATAATTGAACGTCAGATAATCGGAGGGAAACTTGTTGGGGTGGGGGGGGGGGGATTAATGCATTCTGTTTGAGCTGCTGGAGAGAAGAAGAGCATGGGGGGGAGGAGAGGGAGAGAGAGAGAGAGAGAGATGTGCCGATAGAGCGCGCGAGAGAGTGAAAGAAACCGACAGAGATGAAAAGCGAATTTGGAAGAGATGAAGCCCTAGTATCAGGGCCATGTACATGCGCATAGTGGATCTGCGGACAGAGGGTCTGAGGCAAACCGTCTCTCCTCATCCGGCCTGGAAGGGGAAGAGGAGGAGGAGAAGCGAGGGAAAGGGAACTGGCACGCGGGGAGAAAGAGAAGCCATTCACGTCCCAAGCTTTTGTTCGGTGGGTTTAAAAGCACTGAATGTGCTGCGAGGGGGTTCAGGCACCGACAGCGTCCACCCGCTCTCCCTTTGACAGGAAGTGAAGAGGTGACAGAAATGATAATTAATCATATTGTATATTGATGCCCTTTTGAGACTTTTCTCTCTCTCTCTTCTTCTCAGCCTCTCATCTCTCATCCTTCAGGCATATCTCTCTCTCTCTCTCTCTCTGTTCCCTCTCTGTTTCATCTCTCCTCTTTTTCTCCCCCCCTCTGTGTTAGGTCTTTTTGTGTTGGGGCTCTCATCATCCCTCCATTTTTTCTCGCACACACACCCAGCCCTTTACAGTCCACAAGTCATTACCTCTCCCTCCCTCCCTCCCTCCCTCATCCAGGAAAGTATAGAAATTGTAAAGGAAGTAAGGGAGGGAGTATTTTATATTCAGCAGGCAACCACTGAACCATCAGACCGGAATGTCAATTCACTCGCTGGCGAACGACAGAGAAGCAAGAGATGGACGGAAGGGGTTAGGTAGAGGGGGGGGGGGGGGGAGTGGAGAAAGGGAGGGATGGAGGAGAAAGATGGAGGAAAAGAGGGGGGGAGGGAGAGAGAGAGGTGGAGGAGGGCGATAAGGAGAGACGGAGGTGGCGAGGAAGGTGGAGGGACGGAGAGAGGGAGCGGATGAGGGAAGAGTGGAACAACCCATTGTGGCGATTTTTAAAGACATGGCATTTTTGGATGATTATTCTAATCCCAGCAAGGCCTCTCATAGGCAGAGACATCTGCTTATCTTCCTGCCACACTCAGTCTCTCATTAAAACACAATCACAGGCCACCAACCCTAATAAAGCACTCCAGCCCCTGTAAGAGAGGAGTGGGAGCTGAGATTACAGGAGGCTGGCCGACTGGCCAGAGGACAGGAACGCGCTCTCTAATAAAGTCCCTTTTTCTTTGGTCCGTTCGATTTTTTTGTAGTTTTAAGATTTTTGTGCGTGCTGTAAAGCCTTATAGAAAAGGTCATTTTATAATTAAGTGTTTTGGGATTATGGACGGGGTGGGATTAAAGCTGGCGACCCTGATTGTTTTTGAAAGTCCTGACAGAAGTGATTTCATGGCACTTTTGAAGCCTTTAGGAGGAGTTGGCTGCGGTGGACTGGGGGGGGAAACACCTTGGATACTGCAATCTCTTCAGACCACGTTGAACACACACTCACTATCAAACCCATACAAATAAACCCACACACACACAAAACTGTCCACACACACAGACACTCCCTTCAAATCGCCAGTCCAGTCAAAATGTCCTGGTTGTGAACCCAGCCTAGAAATAGGGAACCCCTGAGCAGGTCTCTGAGATGGGAGCCAAGCATCTCCCAAAGCCAGACACATGCAGAGCGACTCCAGCCTGTCCTCCAGACGCACTGGGAGGTCATCCAGCATCCACCAAACCCAGACCTGATTCACTGGAGTCCCTCAGGGCGCCACGCTGAAACCCACACATTTTTACTTTCGTAAATCCTGGCGGTTGATATACTCACCACAGGCTCCAACAGCTGCAGTCGAGCCATCATCGGGTCAACAGGCGTTGTTAACGGCTGTGATAATTGCCGTTAATGACTTGAACGCTTCGGAGAAAGACCCGGAAGGCCGCAGGTGGCTGCTTGCGAGTCGACGTTCGCAAACTGCCGTCACAAGACGACGGACATGGCAGGTGAAGCCTCCCCCCCCCCACTCCCCCCCTCTCAGTTTCAGGCTGATAGTCCTTGGAATGTGCCGGAAGCGCAGGATGTTTCTGATGCGTCTGTCTTCTCCTGGCATGTTGTATGGAGAGCCAATCTGCCAGGCAGGCAGGTAGCTTGTCTCTCACTGTGCTGGAATACAGCTGGCCTGCTGGTTAGCAAGGCCTAATAGAGGACGCACACACGCGGATACACACTCACACGGACACACACAGACGCAGACACACACACGCAGACACACACACACACACACACAACTTCTTACGCACACTAACCGTCAAGGGATCCGACCACTTTGGAGCAGAATCGCGGTTTCTCTCCTCCTTGACCCCCCCCCACCCCACCCACAGACCAGACACATCACCTCTGTGTTCCATCTGCCGAAGAAAAAAAAAACACACCTCCGAACTTTGACCTTTGGATACGTCCATGCTTTGGATACGCGGGAGGAGGAGAAGGGGGTGGGGGTGTTGGGGGGTGGGGGGGGGGGGTGTTGGGGCAGAGGGGTCAGGGGGGAATTTATGGAAATGATATGTATTAAAAAGATATGACAGGAGGTCCAGGCAGGGAGGGCAGCCTCCGCTGGGTGTGATTCCCAGGTCCGTGAGCCCCCTCTCTCTCTCTCTTTGCTCCTAAATTATTCATGCAAGCTGTCAATGCTCCTGTGTAGACAGACTCCCTTCTGAATGTTCTCACAGATGACAGAAATCCTGTGGCCTGCTCCCCTAAATCCCCCTGTCTGAGAAGCATACTGATGGGGCTTTACTGTGTGTGTGTCTCCGTGTGTGTGTGGGTGGGTGTGTATTGTGCTTGTGTGAAGTTTCTAAGAGATAAAAAGTGTTGTCAATTAAAAGGCTTGTCATGTGTTCGTTGAATGTTTCGCTAACTACCGTTCTGTACGCGTACGTACACAAACACAGCAGTGCGCACACACACGTGCACACCCACACACACACCACACACACAAACACACAGACTGGTCTCTCTTCTGCGGTGCAATGTAAAATTAATCTCTTTGTGCACCACTAAAAAGACTGAACTCTGATGTTGGAATCTTTGCATTATTGACTGCTAACTCTCTCCCTCTCTCTATTTCATCTCTCTCTCCCTCTCTCTCTCTCTCTCTCTCTCTCCCTATCTCTCTCTCTCCCTCTCTCTCCCTCTCTCTCCCTATCTCTCTCTCTCTAACTCTTTTTTACTCTCTCTCTCTCTCTCTCTCTCTCTCATCCTCTCCTCATCTCTGTCACATCATACAGGAAGTGCTAAAGCCATGCGCACAGGCGCTGACGCACTCTCAAATGAACTCATTCGAAGACACACGTGTCCGACTTCACTTTGGGTAAACAGGATGTCGGCGTCCAACTTTGATTTAATTAGAAAACGCCAACGCTGGCAAGACCGCCAAAGCAATGGTAACCAAGGCCGACAGGTCTGTCTCCACGACGACAGCGGAGCGAAACAATGCTTGAGGAAGCTCCAGAGCTTGCCGATTGGCTGCCCACTCTCATACCGGTCTCTGTCTCCTCGCCCAGGAACTCTTCCTTCTTTCTTGTCGTCCCTGTTCTTCCACCTTCTATTTTCTCCCCTGTTCCTTAATTGCTGTCTCCTTCCTTTCTTTTCCTTCGTTTGGTCTTCTCTCTTTTTTTCTCTCGCCCCTTTTCTCCCTACTTCACGTTCTCCCTACCCTTCCTCCCTGTCAGTCTCCCTACCTCCCTCCTTCCCTCCCCCTCTCCTCAGGTGTACCTCAGCCCAGAGGTCCAGACAGAGTGTTTCCCTGCAGATAGAAGATCTTAGTATTTGGCTCCTTTGTTCCAGAACTTTCTGCCAGGACTCCACCCAGAGGCTCACCAACCCATTTAATCTTTGCCAATTCTCATGTTTCCATTCAGGCCTCTGCTTATCTGCCAAACACACCTTCTCCATCTCAGACGCTGATCCCACAGTCTCCTGGAGCTGCACGCACAAACACACACTCCCCTGGGCAAGCCAGGGATAAATCTGGGGGCCAAATTTAGAACTCCCAGGATGGGAGATGAGTGAGGCTGATATCTGCCTATCATCTCCCGGATTTCACTAATGGAAAATAACAGCGGAATGATCTCCTGTTGTTGACTCATCTTTCCTAGCTTCTCTTTTTTTCTTCCTCTCTTTTTTCCTTCCTCTGTTGCATCCCTTCTTCCTCTCTGCCTCCCCGTCCCTCTGCTCCGTTGCTCTGGCCTCGTCCTGTCTGCCTGCCTGTCTGTCTCTCTGCTCTATCGCTCTGGCCTCGTCCTGTCTGCCTGCCTGTCTGTCCCTCTGCTCTATCGCTCTGGCCTCGTCCTGTCTGCCTGCCTGTCTGTCTCTCTGCTCCGTTGCTCTGGCCTCGTCCTGTCTGCCTGCCTGTCTGTCTCTCTGCTCTATCGCTCTGGCCTCGTCCTGTCTGCCTGCCTGTCTGTCCCTCTGCTCTATCGCTCTGGCCTCGTCCTGTCTGCCTGCCTGTCTGTCTCTCTGCTCTGTTGCTCTGGCCTCGTCCTGTCTCCTCGTCTTTCTGTCTTTCACCTTTTGTGTCTCTGTCAGCGCACTTTCCATCCTTCAGATGTTGCTATGCCAACCTCCTCTCTTCCATGTTTCTATGAACACTCACACACACACACAGTGAGAGAGAGAGAGAGAGAGAGCAGGCACCATGTGTCTCTCCACAGGAGATCTCTCCTCAAATCAGTGAGCTGATCTGATGACATCATGCACCCCTCCACCCTTCCCCTCCACCTGGTGTCCTGTGTCTGCCGTCCTCCACGTCGCAGCTGGGGGTGCGTGTGGGAGGTTTTTTTTGGGGTGGTGGGGTGGTGGGGGGCCGACACTCCAACCACTGACACCGCTGTGAGCTTGAAAGTCATCAAGCCCCAGCAAGGGGTTAAGTATGGTTCGGGGGGGGGGGGGGGGGGGGGATCCTGTTCTCTGTACCAGGAGCAGAGGATGGACTCAGACACAGAGGTGGTCTCTGGTTCTCCGGAGGTAAACCCCAGGTGTTTGGAGGTAGTGTCTGGGAGCCTAGGATGCTCCCCACTAACAGAATGTTTATCCGTCAGAGTCCAACCTCCAGAGCCGACAGGGCCTTTATCTACGAGCTGCTAGCCCTCTGACAGGTTACACAGGAGTACGAAACAAAACCCAGTTTATCAGCCTGAAACAAACATGTGTGTAAACGCACGCACGCACACACGCCATCAGCATCCTCTCTGAACGCTCTAATCCTTCCGGAGAACAAGTGCATTGAGAAGAGCAGGAAAAAAAACACACAGATTAGCCAAGTTGAGCCCTCTCACACACACACACACCCTCCCTCGCTCCCACCTTCCTCCTCTACTCTCTCCAAGCACAACTCCCCCCCCCCCGTCAGCTTTGTACAACGTTGCCTTTCATGCCAACAAAAAGTCTCACTCTTCAAAGACAAAGTTGGTTCATTGTCTAATTGACAATCCGGCCCTCGCTACCTCTCTTCCGCTATCTAGGCTGGTTCCTATGACAACGGATATGGTTAAGGCTCAGGAAAGGCTCGGTGTGGAGGGATGGAGGGATGGAGGGAGGGATGTGTCAAGACAAGATGGATTCACCGTGTCTTCTCTCTGCTTTGACTGGCACCCGCGAGATCGAGTTTTTACCATCCCTGCATAAGGAGAAACGGTTTCGTAATTGTCTGTTGGCAGTTAATTCTAGCCCTATACTTTGTCCTTTTTACAAAATTTAGCCATTTTGAGGAGGAATCCACCATTGCTGCTTGGATATACTTTGTCGTCTTTTTAACGAGGGGAGGTTTTTTGACACTTTTAATCGTTGACGTCCAAATCGAAACATACACAAACATACACACGCTCACGCAGTGTTTAGTTTTCGTTTTTTTTTCTCCTTTTTTTCCAGTGAAATGTCCTACAAAACGCCTGTCACCCTTACTGAGTTTTAGACAATCAGAGAGACAGCCCAGGCTTGATGGATCAATTTAGGCTGGTTGGAGAAGCGGCGCTCTGCTCCGCTAATGGGCTTTGATGTTGAAGAGACCGACTGGCACAAGCGATCACCCTTTTCATCTGCCTGCTTCAAATGCAGGGGGAAGACCTTCTGGAGAACGTGACACGCAATTTTCTCCGTCGAGTCGATGATTTTTTCCCCCCTCCGTGATAATCACTTGGCTGCCGAGCAGTAGGCATCGTAAGAAGCATAATTTAACGTCACATCTCATGTATTCTTATTTTTTCGACAGCTCTGTGACTTTAAATAATAGACTCATTTTAGGGAACAGACGCGTCCTCGAATCATATTCACTGCTTGCGTAATTCTCAGCTATATGGCTAAAGGACTTGTCATTTCTTCAACTCGCGGAATATCATTAGGCTAATCCTCAACAGAGAAAAGAATGCTGAATCGAGTTACATTACACTGCTATTAGAGCAAAATTAAGCAACAGATACAAATCTGATGAATCATATTTGAAGTTTCTACGACTGCTTAAAGCGAGCGATGATTTAAAATGACTCATTTTAAGCATCAATAGCCTATTGCAGGGGTCTCCAACCCTGGGCCTTAAGGCACACGGTCCTGCATGTTTTAGATCAGTGGTTCTCAACCCTGGTCCTCAGGGCCCACAGTCCTGCAAGTTTTAGATCAGAGGTGGGCAATTTCCGGTCCTGGAGGGCCACTGTCCTGAAGGTCTTAGATGTTTCCCTGCTTGAACGGGTTGTTATCAAGCTCTGTGGAAGCCTGATAATGACCATTCGTTAGGATCAGGTGTTCTAGAGCAGGGGAACATCTAAGACCTTCAGGACAGTGGCACCCGATGGGCCCTGATGACCACTGCTAAGCAGTTTCATATAGAAATGAGAAAAAGGAACATTCTTTCACGTCAAACTCTAGTCCTCGAGGTCCACTATCCTGAAAGTTGGAGATGTTTCCCTGCTCCAGCACACCTGATTCTAATGAATGGGTCGTTGTCAAGCTCTGTGGAGGTGCGCTGGAGCTGGGAAACATCTCCAAGTTTCAGGATAGAGGCCCTCGAGGACTGGAGTTTGGCACATCTGGACTATTGTTTATAGATCAGTGTTTCCCAACCCCGGTCCTCAGGGAACAGCAGTTCTGCCTGTTCTAGATGTTTCCCTACTCCAACACAACTGATTCAAATCAGGGGTTTGCAGAGCTGGATAACAACCCCTTCATTTGAATCAGGTGTGTTGGAGCAGGGAAACATCTAACACATACAGGACAGGTTTTCCCTGAGGACCAGGGTAGGGAAACACTAGTATAGATACATGGCTGTTTTTACAGTTTTTTGAATGGTTTTTATTAGATGCTTGGAGCATGCAATCTCCATTACATTGAAGAGAAGCCAGCCATCTCCACTGCTGATTTCAAAAACTGGCAACTCCTGTCTTAACTGTCTAGAGATGCATGAGTAGCACCACAGGTAAAAAGAAAATCATTTTCGATTTTAGGTTGAACGGTTCCTTTAAAGTGGCTGATAGATTAAGACTGCCCCCTGGTGGACACCTTGGGGGATGCCTTGATAACCACTACCTTACATAAGTATAGACCTGTGGTCTTCTGTATGCTCTAAATCAGGGGTGTCTAACTGTGCCAACTTTCTAGAACATTCTGGGCAGTGGGCCCTGATGATTGGGGCTGAAGACCACAGTCATAGACGATTAACTCAACTTGTGAGGCCCAAGTCTCTTAAAGCGTTCTTTGGTTTCAAAGTGAATGTATAGAACTTGTATAGATTAAGAAAAAAAAGAAAAGAAAAAAAAAAGTGTATTAATTGCACATCTACACAAATATGTTTAGGGAGACGTTGATTTTAAAAAGAAAACTAAAAGGGTTTAACATAAGCGGATTATTTGCCTATTAATCAAACAAATCGTGATTTCAACAACTTTATTTATGATATCAACAATTCGATGTACTGAAGAGTTATTGAAGGCAAATGTACCCGCTGTACTCTGTCCTCAGTTCTGCTAAATGACTAATTAGTATTACAATTACCACGGATTAGAAACTATTCAAATGATAACCCTTTTAATTCAAGATTCACCACCACACTATTTTATAACAGAACTTTCTGCTAACCCAAAACTATCATGTCAAACATAAAAGGCTTTTTGTCGGTCTTTAAGTCGCTAAATAACCCAAAGCTCCTTTTCAACATGTTACTTTCGTTCCGAGATGGATTCCTAAAAAGTCATGCAGACATGGATCATTAGTCTGATTCAGTTAACGCTGACTCAGTGGACATGATTCAGTTCATCTTGACTCAGTACAATGATTCAGTGCATTGACATTCAATAATGTCTGTGGCACATACCTGCAGGTCAGAGTTCAGGAGAATCAGATGAATGGATGATTCACTTTACATCGGCTTAACACACAAAATAAAATGTGAAGCAAAACACTGTTAAATCCTCAATCCAATTTCAATTGATAGTTACATAATTTCATTAAGTCCCCCGTATATTACTGAGGATAAATATACTAAACAATAGTATGTGTTTAAGTAGATAGCATAACTTAACAATCAAACAATGTAAGCAAAATCTGTACAATATCGGTTTGTTGAGAAAAACAGCCCAACATTAAGGATATATGGCAGTGTTCCTGAACCATTAGAAAAATCAGGACATGCAAATCCTTTACTGTGCAAAAATATAATGTAGCTCCGATGAAAAGGGATGGTATGAGTTTAAGCTAAAGGCTCGAAGTACACCAGCAAGGTCATGCTTCCTGGATCAAAGACAACAGACAGGAAATGCTGACCCTCTCTGACCTTACTCTGAGACCATAGAGCTTCCTGGTCACCTCGGCTAACCCTAACCCTACACCAAACATCTCGTCACAAATCCCCAAGAAATAAATCCCTTTTTAGTTAAGTTGTTGTTGTTGTTGTTAAGAGCGTGAGTTTTGTCTGAAACTGGGATTGAACGAGCTCTCGATGGTCATGTCCAGAAGAGGAGGGAGACCCAGGGCTGGTGGCCCAGCCTGTTCCTGAGTCTGTCCCTCTCTTCATCGTTTCCACCTGGAGGGCATGGACACTTGTGCGTGTGATCGGGCCTGCAACTGTCTCCCTCCTGGGCTGAACTCATCCCCTGAGCTCTGCAGGCCTCTGGTTGTGTGTTTTAAGTGTAGCTTAGTTCTAGAACCACCATCCTCCCCTGTGCCACACAGAGCAGGCTCTGCCCACACTGTTTTTGATAGGCTGGCTGAGCCTTCTGTCTGCCAATCACCGTTCAACGCAAACGGACGTGAGTCTGGATAAGTGACTCTGTATCGGGGATGGCGGGGGGGGCGGGCATTGGCCATGACGTCATTCCAACCAATGGAATTGATGGCACACTTATGGCATCAAATGTATTCTCTTCTCACACCATTTTTAAGTTTGTTTGTGGGTAAATCCTCGCGTAACGTTGCCGCTCCACCATTCGACGGAATGTGGCACTAAACCTCAGATGAAACCAAACCAAAACACGCTGAAAGAAAATACGATAAGAGACACCTGCGAAGGGTGTCCCCTCTTCGGCACACTGCTGGGATCCATGCAGGCACTATGGGCATCTTCATTGGAGCGGGAGGGGGGGAGCTTGGTGTCTCTGCCCCGACGGAGGCATCTTAAAACGGGCTCATTCCCTGTCCGGGGCCCCCCCCGGGGAACAGCATTAGCCTGGAGGGACCATCTGTGCACTATGGCATTACTATGTAGCTTCACTATGGCTAGGGACAGGTGTCAGGCTGCCTGCACTCTAGCAGCACACCAAGCTTCCACTGCAGCCGTCAGGAGAGAACACGGACCCAGTCGTGTACTGCCACCTGGTGGTGGCGCATGGTAAGACACCGCTCGCCCCAGCTGGTTTCTACACCTGAGAACGACTGGAGGGTAAGGTTCCTACCGCCTGGTGCGTGAGCCTATCAGGTGGGGCGCCAAAAGCAGAGCGTGGCTGGGGACAAACACACACATGCTCCTTCCTCTACCTCCTCCTGTCTCTGATGTAAACCACCACCTCTTCATGCCTCGTCTCCATCTCCATGCTAGAAACTCTCCCTCTGAAGTAAAAGGATTTCAGACAGGAATTTGCCACATTTCAGAGAATAATAATCATCAATTATTGCAACACTTATGCTCTGACCATTCAGTTTTGATAAACATAATTTGACTACTTATGTTTATAATGACAGTTAGCCTTAATACTTGTATAAGCGTAAATGGACAGAATCGATGATAAACCAGAACAGGAGTCTTCTGTTCCGCAAGCATTAGAAGTAATGCAGGTTCCACTCCCAACACAGCAGGATCAATAACGGTCCTACATCCAGATTGATAGTAAAATAATGACTCTGAGTACAAAACACAAGCTGTTCGAAATCAATGTAAGACTTTTTGTCGCGGCTTTTGTTCCAATCCGGACGGTTTTTTTTCTATTCACGGAATCATCGCCAGTTCCCCGACACATTTAGCATTCGCCTGCTAAGTGTGTGACGGTGTGGAGTGGCTTCCGCCATGAGCGAGAGAGAGAGAGAGAGAGAGAGAGAGAGAGAGAGCAGAGCGGCAACAACAGGCCCCACCTCAGCCCTCCTGCACCAGCCTGCAGGCGTTCGCTGTCATGGACGCCACGCTCTTTCTTCTCCGTCGTCCGAAAGGCGGAAATCTTTGGCTGTCGAAGGTTTTGATCCCGCCGCAAACCAAAACCCAACCTCAAAGTACTTGAAAATCCCCGATTCAATAAAAAGCGAAACGCACGTTCCCCCCTGTTCCAATAACTACAAACAACTTAAGACGACTCAAAAGGTACGAGTTCCATTTGGGTTTTACCAGCCCAGTATGACGGACGTGCGTGAGAGGCCAGTGTGTGAAGTACACACCCACTCTGCTCTGGACATGAGGATCTAGAGCCTTGATAAATAGAAAACTGCTCACACGTACTGTATAACTGTGTGTGTGTCTGTGAGTGCGTGTGAGTCCTGAGTCTAGCTCTGGGAGAAGTACTCCAGCACGATGCGCAGGTGTCCCAGGCGGTCCCTGAGGGTGGTGAGGGACAGCACGGTGGTCTGGTAGGCCGGGTCCAGCTGCAGCACGGACAGCAGCCACCAGCACCAGGCTGGGCCGTTAGAGGAAGCCTGGAACCATCACAGAGGTGCACGGCCCCGTCAGTGTGTGTGTGTGTGTGTGTGTGTGACAGAGACAGAGAGAGACAAGGAGAGAGACAGAGAGACAGACAGAGAGAAAGAGAGACAGGGACACAGAGACAAGGAGAGAGAGACAGAGAGACAGAGAGAAAGAGAGACAGAGAGAGACAAGGAGAGAGAGACAGAGACAGAGAGAGAGAGAGAGAGAAAGAGAGAAAGACAGAAGGAGAGAGACAGGAAGAGAGACAGAGAGAGACAAGGAGAGAGAGACAGAGAGAGAGAGAGAGAGAGAGAGAGAGAGAGAGAGAGAGAGAGAGAGAGAGAGAAAGACAGAAGGAGAGAGACAGGAAGAGAGACAGGGACACAGAGACAAGGAGAGAGAGACAGAGAGACAGAGAGAAAGAGAGACAGAGAGACAGAGAGAGACAAGGAGAGAGAGACAGAGACAGAGACAGAGAGAGAGAGAGAGAGAGAAAGAGAGAAAGACAGAAGGAGAGAGACAGGAAGAGAGACAGAGAGACAGAGAGAGACAAGGAGAGAGAGACAGAGAGAGACAAGGAGAGAGAGACAGAGAGAGAGAGAGAGAGAGAAAGACAGAAGGAGAGAGACAGGAAGAGAGACAGTGTACCTGGATGTTGTCCTCCTTGTCAGGCATGGTTCCGTACTGCCGGCTGATCTGCTCCCGGATGCGGCTGTTGAGGCGCTGGTACCAGTCCTGAGCCTGCTGGTACACGCTGTCATGGAGACCCTGGAGCTGCTCCAGCTCTGATGCATCAGCCTGGGGGGGGGGGGGGGGGGGGGGGGGGGCGGCAGGGGGGGAAACATCTCCCATCAGCAGCGTGACTGGAAAATTCCAGCTTTTAAGCCGATCAGATTTCAACGTGTGTATGTGACTGTGTGTGTGTGTGTGAGGGAAGGTTTCTGTACACAAGTGTGTCTGTATTTAATGTTTGTACGTAGTTATTGTGTGTGTGCGTGTGTGTGCTCATATACATGAATGTGTGTTTGTTCGCATATTAGTGTGTGTGGATATACACAAGCAAGCACGTGTGTGTGTGTGTATCTAAGAGTGTGTGTACCCTGTGGTCTTCCAGGTACTCGATGTCAGCGGTGTGGTATCCATCCCTCTGGCCCCTCCTCAGCACCCTGAAGCGGCTGCCCCCCACCGTGTCCACGTAGGACCTCCCGTCAGGCAGAACCTCCAGGCTCAGGATCTCCAGGATGCAGCCGTAGTCCGCGAAGCTGGACGCACAAACATACACACACATACACACACATACACAAACATACACACATTTACAAAAACAACAACAAAAACAAAACAAATGTACGCACACACACACACACAGACACACTAGACCAGACAACAATCAAACATTCTCTCCACAGGATGGCTATTTGACGCATTTATTTTTTTTAATTTCCCTGTTGCCTATAGGTTCTCCTGAGTGTGTTGTGAAGGGCATTGTGTGTGTGTGAGTGTGTGTGTGTGTGGGCCAGCCTACCCTTTGCCATGCTCGTAGCTGCACATGCCAAACTTCTTGGTGCCCGTCTCCATGCAGCGGCGCATCATGAGGCGGTACCGCGGCTCGAAGATGTGCAGGGGGCAGGGGACACCAGGGTAGGCCACAGTGCACACAAAGATGGGGATGTTGGTGGTTAGACTGGGGGGGGGGAGGGGGAACAGAGAGAGAGAGAGAGAGAGAGAGAGAGAGAGACAAAGAGAGAGACAAAGAGAGAGACAAAGAGAGAGAGACAGGGACAGAGAGAGAGAGAGACAGAGAGAGAGACAGGGACAGAGAGAGAGAGAGACAGAGAGAGAGACAGGGACACAGAGAGAGAGAGAGGGACAAATAGAGAGAGACAGGGACAGAGAGAGAGAGACAGAGAGAGACCGAGAGAGATGGGCATACAGGTGGTCAGAGAGAGAAGGACAAAGCGAGAAAGACAGTTACTCTCACACACACACAGTCATATCTCCACTCGAAACCCGTTGCCATGGATATTGCGGAGGCGGACGGTGAGAGATGTTCGCTTCGTGGGAACGGTTTAGGGTGTACGTTGCCGTGGTTACGCAGGAGGGGAGGGGGGTGACCTACTTGGACAGCTCTGCCATCTCCGTCTGGTGCACCTGCATCCTCTCGGACAGCTGCTGGGGGAAGAGGAGGGCCGTGACCTCCTGGAGCAGCGCGGTGGGGTTGTACTTCCTGTTCTTGAAATACTGGCGGCAGGAAGCAGGACGTCGGATCAGATCGGACGCGGCTCGCGAGGGGCGTAGGATTAACTTTGACATGGTGGGGGGTGGGGGGGGGGGGGGGGGGCAGATTTGCTTGCAAAACCAGAGAAAATATCTTCTCTGTTGCGCTTTCAAAATAAAAGTTCTAAATGTACGGGGGGTACATACAGCATTTTCCAATTTACATTACATTTATTCATTTAGCAGACGCTTTCATCCAAAGCGACTTACAGTAAGTACAGGGACATTCCCCCTGAGGCAAGTAGGGTGAAGTGCCTTGCCCAAGGACACAACATCATATAGCCACAACCGGGGCTCGATCTCACAACCTTCCGATCATGAGGCCAACGCCTTAACCATTGAGCCATCTGAGTCCCCGTCCCCCCTGGTGCGCCAATGGCGGCACGAGCTAATGGCGTGTTTGGATTGGTGTTTGGGTTCAGCGGGTGTCCGGTCCTCACCTCTTGTAAGGGCTGCTTGCAGAGCGGGCAGCGCAGGTTGTGATCCAGGCTCCTCTCGATGCAGTTCTTGCAGAAGGTGTGGCCACACGGGGTGGTCACTGGCTCATAGAACAGCCTAGAACACCGCCAACCTTCTGATCAGAACACCGTAGAGCACGACAACAACCACCTCCGCAGCCTTGCTAACCTCGTTAGCCTGCACGCTAAGCTGAGTTCATTCTTTTACCTCACAGCCAGGAGGAGCTACGAAGCAGCGGTGAACATGACACACACACACACACACACACACAGCCAGGAGGGCGGGACAAGCCAGAGGAACTCACCGGATGCAGAGAGGACACTCAAAGTCCGACACTGTGAGAACGCTCAGCACAGTCTGGCTGTCCCTGCTGCACTCA
Source organism: Neosalanx taihuensis (assembly GCA_030340665.1). NCBI lineage: Eukaryota > Metazoa > Chordata > Actinopteri > Osmeriformes > Salangidae > Neosalanx > Neosalanx taihuensis. The sequence goes on from CM059302.1 coordinate 4,831,873, forward strand.
CCTGAAGACCGACACAAAACAACTCCATCACCAGCTAGCCATGGAGTGTCATCGTCCAAAAGGCTGTATTCTGATACAACTGTAATATAACTATGTATATTCTGCAAAAACCTGTAAATCCTGTACATCCTGACATAACACTGTATATTCTGCAAGACCAATACTTGTATAATTGTAATTGTATAGTCTGTACATAATCAGACCTTGTGTGGATTCACCTACCGTTGTAATTTATTTTTTTTTGCCCCCACCCCTCTATCCCTGTGTACACTTTTCTAATCTTTCACCTCACACCCTTACCCCTGTGTGCTTTTGCGAGACTGTGTGCCGTTGCTGCGAAGGAGTTTCCCCCAGGATAAAGTAATCTGATGTACAGTACAGGGATCTGAACCTGCCCTGTGTGTGTGTGTGTGTGTGTGTGTGTGTGTGTGTGTGTGTGTGTGTGTGTGTGAGCTCCACATACCCCGCCGGTTCCTCTCATCCTTCCTCATCATCAGCTCCTCGTCCTCCTCAGCCGTGGGCAGGAAGGACACGGCCTGACAGAGGCTCAGGCAGCACTCTGTGCTGGAGCCGTGCTTCGCCTTAGAAGACGTCTGCACGTGCGCACACACACACACACACACACACAGTTCTACCACTGCCACACCACCGACCCCCCCATAAAACAACGTCCCCCTTCTGTGTGGCAACACAAGCTCACCTGGAGCAGCTCTTTTCTTCCGTTGGCTTCTCCCTCCTCCTCCAGAGAGAAGCGGTGCCCTTCGCTGTGCTTGTGAGGCCGGGCGTGCGTGTGCGTGGGCCCCTGGGGGCCCCCAAGGCTGGTGATGGGGCAGGGCTCCTTCAGGTACTCAGAAACCACCTGCAGGATGCAATGGACTTCCTCTGGGACTGCCATGCCCTCCGCCTCCAGGATCTGCCACCACACACACACACACACACACACACACACAGGCAGACAAACGTGCACATCCACACACACAAGGAACAAACACACGCGCGCGCACACAATGAAAGTAGTTCCTGGAAGCTGAAACCACATTTCAGCTGACTGAAGTCAAACAGGTTCTGTATGTGCGCAGCACCCTGTGTCCTGGGTGCGTGAGGGCGTTCATGCTGCTACCACTGATTCGTCCGGTTATCTAATCTATTCCTAGAAAGCTCAGAACAGGGACACCAGACGAGTTGTTATTTCATATCCAGGCCTTACTTCAGACCTCATACTGAGGACACGAGCGTGGAGAGAGAACAGTGGGGTCCTGGGGAAGGCTTGGGGGTTCTGGGTGAGGGCTAGGGGAGGACTGGGGGAGGACTGGGGCGTCTGGGCTAGGACCAGGGGGCTCTGGAGCAAACTTTGGAAGGTTTGGGGGAGGACTGTGAGGGGAGTTTCTCACCTTCTTAATCTGGCTCTTGGCAGGAAGGAAATCACTCTGGAGCTTCAGACAGCGGTGGAACTGGATAAGAGCCTCTGTCTGACGGCCCATCTCCAGCAGCACGTTCCCTTTCCGGAAGAATCCCTGGAGAGAGAGAGAGAGAGAGAGACTCTCATGGACACACTCCATGCCTTCAGAGTGCACAGAGAACGTTGTTTTATCCTGGGATGTTCTTTTTTATCCATATATTTTCTATAAACTCACTGACACTAGTCTACATTCAGTCACATGACCTGGGGTGAGACCTAAAGCAGATGTCCAATATGCCGCTGTTAGGGCCATCTCTCCCACACACTGGCTGTTATGATTCACTCCTGTTGTCACATAACTGAACGGCTGAACACCGAGCTGTACATGAGAGAGTGAGGACGTTATTCCCCTCCACCGTACCTACGCTCAAACATTTCTGTTGATTCAACACGGTAATGGTGCCCGCCCGATATTTCCCACAGGCTGTTCATAGACTGAAGTGGGCAGAATGGTTTGAGATCGTCATGGGGGGTCATTAGCAGTCGTTATGGCCCTGAGGTTTGGCCCTGGTTCTGACCTCGGTCCAGTTGGGGCGCGTGCAGCAGAGGTCGTCCAGGTCCCTCAGGGCATCCGGGTAGCACCTCAGGCCCACGCTGGCCTCGGCTCGGAACATCTTCAGACACACGTCTTCTGGAGCTGAGCCAAGGACGTAGATATAAAGAAAGAGATGGAAGGGGGAGAGAGTGAGAGAGAGAGAGAGAGAGAGAGAGAGAGAGAGAGAGAGAGAGAAAGAGTGAGAGAGAAAGAGAGAGAGAGAGAGAGAGAGAGAAAGAGAGAGAGTCAATGCATGTTTTAAAGAGGACTTTGACTGGAATGGGGAAGATGAAAGCGAATTGATGCGGTTGCTTGAACAAAAGCCAGGGTTAGCTTTACAGTGCGCCTCTGAATAACGCATCCCAGAGTCTTACTGAGCAGCCCAAACTGCTTCTGCTGCTTGAAGACTCCTCTTCCTGAACAGTTTTCACTGGGCAGCTGCCTTTACCTAAGCCACGAAACCAAAGTGCATTCTGGTAGCTGCTGAGGACAATCGAGGGATACGGAGGCAGATTATCACAGTGGTTATACGCAAAGCAGCAGTCTCTGTTTACATGACATGGTGCAACAGCAACATAGTTTCGTAAATGCTACTCCTGAGGACTGCTGTGGGTTGTGGGATGAGTAAGTGGGTGGGTGAGTGAGTGAGTGAGTGAGTGAGTGAGTGAGTGTTGATGAGTGCGACAGAGTGTGAGGGTGTGTAACAGCCCTGAGAACATCTCGCATGCCTGAGTGTCAATGTGCAGCACGTGTCGCGCCGTGACAACACTGGCCCTGGACTCTGAATGTGTCCTATCAAACATCCACGTGTCTGATTCAGCCGTACATGTAACAGAGTCAGGTGGCTGAGCGGTTAGGGAGCCAGGCTAGTCAATCAGAAAGTTCCTGTTTCGAATCTCAGCTGCCCTTACATGCCGTTGTGCCCTTGGGCAAGGCACGTCACCCTACTTGCCTCTGAATGCCCCTGTACTTGCTGTAAGTCTGGATCTCTGGATAAGAGCGTCTGCAAAATGATTAAATATAATCTATGGTTGGTACTTTATGGTTGGTAATCTATGGTTGGTCAGTTAAGATGAAAATACAGAGTTCAGTGCAGGGAGAGTCGTTACTGTATAACCATGACTTGTAATGTGTCACATGTGCCTAGGGATAGGTGGATGTTGTCAGCCAGTGACCTGAACTGAACTACCACCAGCAGTCTTGAGGGGGGCATTAGAAGGACCCTCTACAGGAGCAACACAGTCATATAGCTACATCTCCAGCAAAGTTTACAGCCATTTCCACCATACACTGGTCCCCACATCGTTGTTTTAATTAGCAACACGTTTCTGGTGTAAATAAATAAATAAAAATCAGATAATTACAGGGGTCACTTTAAGGTCATATGTCCTTCGCATGTGTTTGGAGGTGATTGCAAAGGATGGATACTGCTATGGTACTTTAACATAGAGTTAAACAAACAATGCGTCCATAATAAGAGGAAGTACACTGCGAGGTTATGCTCAATAGGCTATTGTTAGGTATTCACTTGAGGTACAGTTATATGGCTGGGTTATAAAAGAGGCTATGGTGCCCGGCCTGGACGTTACACAATGTGGGCTACACATTTGAGCACAGACACCTGCAGCATGTCTGGGGGTTGTGTAACTGGCCCATCTGAAATATAAGTTGACAAATACACACACACAAACACCATCTGAAATACAAGTTGACACACACACACACATACAACCCTACCTTGTTCTATCCCCCCATCAGCTATGCGTAAAGCCTCAGTGAAGTCGCTGGCTTTCAGCTTCTCCAGGGTCTGGCACTTCATCTTGTACTCTTCGGGGCGGCACTTCTCGATGACACTGATCAGCAGGACGTTGTTCTTGATGTTCTTGGCGTCTTTCTGTTTGATGCGCTCCTTGCAGGCCGGACATCTGGATGGTGAGTGGGACCCCCCCAGGCACCGACGGCACAGCGTGTGGCCGCAGGACACGGTCACCGGTTCGCACATGAGGAACTGGCAGATCGGGCACTCCAGAAGATCCATGGTGGAGGGTTATGTCAGCCTGGACGATCCCCCTCAAGGAAAAGGAGACAGGGAGGCTTTCCCTCAAGTGGAAACCTTGTAAACGGTCAGGTCTCCGTTACATGCAACATACTGTAGGTTTGACTGGACGGCTGGGTTTGGGTTAAGGGACATTTGCATACTGCAACAGTGCCAATCTCAACGCATCAACGTCTCAGATTTACAGCAACTCTGGCCTATCTAAAAAAATATATTTAAATATATTTAAAAATAAAAACAAGACATGCTCTCGCGGTCTGGTTGAAACATATATTTACGGTTCAACTTTTTTTGCCTTGAAAAAACGTTGTAGAACCTCTCCATGGTCAATCATAACTTAGTTCTCGGTTACGAAACCCAAGATTGTTCCTTTTTAGGAGCGTAAAGAGGGAATCAGTTTCAGGTCCAACCCCGTTTGGCGATCCTTCTGGTTTGCAGATCATGATCCACTAGATCATGGTTATTAAAATCCCATCCTTGATCGCAAATCCGTACAGTCTGTAGTCCTTGATTACGCACAAAGCCCAGGTTACACAAAGCCAGGTTACACTGGAACACAATTTCATGACATAAATAAAAGACCATGTGACGCGGCGGCGGACGATCCCATTGGCTGAGCGGCCTGCCGGTCCCGCCCCTGTTGCGAAACAAACACGCGGAGTTTTATAACAGCATTTCTGCTTCTTTATATATTCACAAATGTCAGTTAAGAGTTCATGAACCTTACTTTTAAGCGTCTGGGTACCACGTTTTACTTATTAAATGCAATGGTAACTGAAAAGATCTCAACAGATGCCGCACGCATAGTGATGCTGTCGTGAAATGCAAGGTCCTTTTATTTGCAGTTTTCATAACACGCTATTCGCGTGTGGACTTCAAAGGCTTAAATGTACGATTATGAAAGTTGTTTATCAAATGGAACAACATGTGCTTCTCCATTTTAAAACTCTCCATACAATTACCTAAATGAATTAAATCACATGGTGAATGCAGGGCCTCCTGCACAGCTTCATCATATAGTCTCATTAGAGCAGATTACAGCCTGTAATCCTTAGATGGTTCATAAGAGCAGTTTCTGGGTCAGTGGTTTGCCTCAGGAGGAAAAGGTTGGAGTCATGTCATGTAGATCGTCCATTTGTAGGCAACATAACACTACTCAGCTGTTTTGCCCCAGCTGCAAGATTGACAGGTCGATACTTTTGGGTATAAAGCAGTTGACAGTGTCACTATAAGGAAAACAAAACCTCTCAACCCTTGTTATAAAAAGAACCTCAGAATCCCTAGGGCATGTGTGTGTGTGTGTAGTGCAGTTTGTATCTGACTAAAGTGCACTTGCACAATGCCACAGTGTAGTGCAAGCTCAGCGTATTCATTTCAAGGTATTCATGTCCCTCTACCGGTCTGTCTGGTACCTGAGAGAAGAAGATCCAGCTGAAGTCTAACGTCACTGTAGTACGAAGACACATCCAGACTGCATGACGTTGGCGATTGCTTGGTTTTATAACATAGAGCTCATCTTTGACAGCCTCATCTAATTGACAGATTAAGAGCACACACCCATGTTTTGATTGTAGAGATGTCTTCAAACATGAGGCTCTATTTTAGAACTACACCAGATGACAGATCTTGAAGACACCATTCCTTCTTTAGGTCCATCAAGACTGCACCAGGACTTCACTACAGTACCATAACGCAACAATGTCTGGTGCTACTTGGCTCAATAGAAAACATCTTTATTGAATGGATGGTGGAGACCCGAGTGCTATGGGAGTTTTTGTATCCAATACCAAGTGTTTATTTCCTGAGGCAGGACTTCATGCAAATTATACATGTCAGTGGATGTTTGACTATGAAAGTTCTCTCACACACACGCACACACACTTAAAAACTCAACTGAACACGCTTTTAGTTCACAGCTACTATATTCACAACAAAACAAAAAGCTTAACCAGATTCAGAAATGATTTGCATACAAAAAAATAATAACACAAACAAAAACGACATGCAAATCTCAGGCAATCTCGTCAATAATACTGCACATTGCAGCATCTTTGTCCCATTCTTTGTCCCTCTTAGTGGGAGGCATGTTCTTGTCCTGCTGCCCTGTAGCCATGCAGCTGGCTCCCACCTCCTCCACGTCCATTGGTTCCGTTTTCAGTCTGGCCGCCAACCCGGCGGAGCCCCCCACCCCGGTACCACCAGACCCAGCCCTCGCTCCATCTCCGGCCCCGCTCGGCCCCTCTGACTGGGGTATGTCGTCAGGCAGGGATGCCAAGCAGCCTTGGATCATCTCCACCACCCTCTCCAGATGCTTCTGGAACCTCTCGGCCGTCTCCAGCCTCTGCCTCTTCTGGACCTCCATCATGACTCGCACGGTCTCGCGGGCCTGGTGCGGGCGGTACTCGTTGATCAGGTGGTGCATGTGGACGAACAGCAGCTTGAGGTCTTCCAGCTTCTCCTCCCTCTTGATGCTGCCGGGGCTCTTGATCAGGATGTCCAGCAGGTCCAGGAAGTTCACCAGGATGGACATGTTCAGCTTCTTGAGCTCTCGCTTGTGGTCGAACTGCATCGGGTGAAGCCTCTCGATCCCCTGGCTCTCCAGAGGACGGATGATTATGTCATCGCACTGGAACTGGTTGCCGAACATCATGTAGCTGTCGCGGATCGGTGGCGGGGGCTTGGGAGCCAGGCCCTTCCGTATGTTGTCATCTGTGTATTCCTTGATGTACTGCATGGGCGGGGGTGGCAAAGCACTAACCTGCTGTGGTTCACCCATGATGGATGCCTACGAAAATAATTAGGATTAATCTCGTTGTCAATAACGATCGTTAGTAATCGTCATTAATAATAATAACGTGCGAAATTGCGAATGCACGAATACTGTATGCTACTAGCACTAGGTATTAACTTAGATGTACAGACGAAGGGCTACCTACTTTACGTTTCTTTGGTTAACTAGTTTAGAGTGTGAAAATGTAACTTATTGCTGAAACAACATGGTGAGAATATGACTAAGACGGTTAGTGTACAGTATTGTTGCTACACAGCTTGAGCTACTTTAAGCTATATTTTAATGACTACACTGGGCAACCATGCTAACGCTAGCCAGCATTAGCAAACTAGCGTTAGCTGATAAATGTGGAGCAGAAGTATTTTGATTAGCTAGTTGAACACTTGAAAAATACATACCTTTTACTGTGAAAAGTGTCAATACTGTGATGTTTGTTTTCTACAGCCAGACTAAATTCCCTTAAACTAATGTGATCTTTTCACTTGAATAACGAGCAGAAACCATGGGAGCTAAATTAAGGCACAGCCTCTCGCTGTGGCACTTCACCTCCTCTCTGATTGGTCGGGTTATTTGAACGTGCTGATTGGACCGCTTCGTTGCAATAACATGGACGCTGATTGGTTTACGTGAGTAAAGACACATGCCCCCATGTCTATGCATTCCCCATTTCATTGTAGGTCTGTCAGTAAAATTATAATTTTCACATTTTGAAATGCAATAATCTAGATGATTTGCGATTATAAATGGGTTTTCTTTTAAAGACTACATTTTATGAATGAACGAGTACATATTTAAGACAGCGTGTATTTTAGACACCGTTGTTTAATCGTATTTAAACACAAAACTACACACAGAGCTGTGTTCTCAGAGGCTCAGGCATATAAAGTGCCAGCCAAGTGTAGGTTGGCGACCGTCTGAGCTGGGACTGCTTTCTGTCGGGTGTTAGCATCAAGGTGATCATTTAAAGACGAGCTGCTTCTGTGATCAGTTTAGCTTGACAAATGCATCATACAGTTTTGGTTTCGATTCTTCAGTCATTTTGCCTTCCTCTCCCTCAAACAGAATCCCTCTGCTCTCTCCATCTGTCAGCTACCGTCTCTGTCTGTCCTTGCAGACATGCGGAGGAGGTTGTTTGGTGTCAGGCCTTAAAGCACATCGGAAGGAAGCAATGTGGGGTTAATTGTGTTAAACTAGTATTTCAGTGGATTCATCCAACACCTTGATCTCATAAATGAACGCGTTAACTTTGTCAGGCCTATTCAATTTACAATATTGTAAAATACGCTATATCTAGTCAGACTTAAAAAAAGAAAAACTGCCTTCAGCATTCAAAAAACTACAAACGTTTGGCGTGATCAAGTGGTAGATTGACAGTTGTCATTATTTAATAGTTTTTATTTTATTTTAATTGGCTGATGATTATGTAGTGCACATCAAACACTTAGTTGTGTTGGGATTTTAAATGTTGGCAGTCTTCCTCAAGCATCATTAAATGTTCCTCACCTATTGAAACATTATCAAAACATATACACGTGTGTGTGTGTGTGTGTGTGTGTGTGTGTGTGTGTTTGCCTATTCAAGGAAGTGGTTTCTCCAACTCTAACACCTCCGGAAGCTCATGTTAACATAGCACCTTTAACCCACTCTCTGTTTTTCACAAGTTTTTAGTCTGACACAAGCACAGGCTGCTGGCAAAGGCTGCTGGCAGGTGACTGTTTGCCATGTACCCCAGAGTCATCTTAAAAGGAACTCTAATCAAGAAATCTCAACAGAAACGAAGGACTTCACCGAGCAATTACAAGGAACGTTTTTTTGTTTTAGACACACAAGACTTGACCTATTCTGAAAGGCGTCCTGGGGTATGTACTGTTCATCAAGAGGAAGATGGAAAATATTATCTGTGTATATTTTCATCCAAGTATGTTCTATTGTTTTAATTGTAAAACAATAATTGACAATAAGACAGTTGGTCACACCTGTAATGTACTAAATAATTGGTACTTCTTCAAAGCTGTACATATGCGTCATAATTGGTATGTGAGCACCAACATTCATGGAGATCCTGTGCACTTGTGTTCAGAAAAAACCTGTCCGGAAAGGCAGCATTGAGCTATCCAGGATAAAGTGTGTTGAGTTTGTATGCAGTGACATTCCCATCCCCTGCAGCAACAAGTACCCCTTCCAGGTGAGCTCCAGCACACTTCCCATCCTTTCATCTTCAAATTGGCGGAAGGAGAACATGGCAGAAACTCAATAGGGCCGTTCAAGCAGAGACACAAGGACACTACAGCTACTCTGTGATGCTGCTCTTCTCCACAGGTCTTCTATGACAGCTATTACCTGTACATTTTTGCCCCGGATAATGACTGTCGACAGAGATGGGTCCGGGCGCTTAAGGAAGGTGAGTAGTCCAATCTAAAGACACCCCAACAAAGGCCTTGATCATGATCTCTCTGGTGTTTTGCGCAAACCCACAGTCATAGATGTACCGCAAAAGTTTACTGCCCATGCTATGTGGGTTTTTTCACAGTTCAGTTTGGCTTGCTAAAAGGCTACATATATGCGAATAGAATTTAATATCTTTATTGTCATTGTACACTTTACAGTTAAATTGCATGGAATTCTCCTCAGGTGCACTGAATAAATACACAGGTTTATGAATAAAATCAGATAAAAATGTAAAAGGATTAAGGTCATTAATTAAAACACACACACACCATGTTCTGCTATTTCACATCTCTTTAAAATACATGATCCACTTACTTTGATCTCTCAGGACCTTATAATTATATAAGACTATAATAAGACTGATTTAATATTTTTACAAATATATATTATGATAATTATTTAACTTTCATAAAAGTCTTTACATTTACAGTAAATAAATAAAAATATTCCCAAATAAATTATATATTGTTTTGTACAATTTAACTTTGAAGATTTTGATTGTGTATTTATTTTAAATACACATTGTATTTATTTATTATTTATTTTGAATTTTTACTTAATCTTGGTCTCCTCCCAATGCAGAGACAAAGAGTAATAGTTTAGTAGTGAAATACCACCCCAACTTCTGGATGGATGGGAGATGGAGATGTTGTCACCAAACAGAGAAGCTGGCGGCTGGCTGTCATGAGTATGACCCCACAGGATTTGGTACGGATCTCAAACTAGTTTTATTCGAACTCACGCCGAGAAATGTGTGTATAAACCTGTATAAACATGTACCATGTGATATATATGTATGTATGTATGTAAGTAATTCTTTTTTTTTCTTTTCATAGGTACCAAAAAGCCTCTCCCTAAAACTCCCGACTTTGAGGTAGGACCCTAACTTAATGCAAACTCACACATAAATTACATCCTGTAAAATGTTTAGTTCACTTAATTCATACATTCATTCAATTTCCATTCAATTAATTTAGTTCACTTAATAGATAAAAAAAGAATCAACAGCATTGACATCCATATACAGTTAATGCTTATAGATATAACAAACGTAAATGAGTGGTCAGCGTTTCCTCTCCTGTTTATCTTGACAGCGCAGCTTGTCAAACGCAGACTCGGGCCCGGTGATGGTGGTGGCTCTCCAGAACTACATCCCCCAGGATGCATCTGACTTGGCCCTGGAGAAGGACCAGGAGTATGTCCTTACTGACAGCTCTCATCCAGAGTGGTGGACCGTGCAGGATGACAGGGGGTAGGCTAACACTGACAAGAGAATAGTTAAAAAAATGTTTCTTTGTCTTCTCAAACTGACACTGTGTTCATGTTTTCCTGTTTTCCCTCTATAGAAACTCTGGGTTTGTACCCTGCATCTACATTGCAGAGAAATCGGGAAGCAACTTCAACAGATTTGTGTGAGTCTCAAATCCTGTTCTTCATAACACTATAGTTTGGTATAAACCATTGTTGGGGGGGGGGGGGGGGGGTCGCTTTGGATAAGAGTGTCTGGTAAATGACTAAATGGACATGTAACTCCTCAAGTGCAATAACTGCCTACATGTCGACTAGTGCAACAACTGTCTATATGTCGACTAGTGCAATAACTGTCTATATGTCTACTCAACTTACTTATTTTTATACTGGACTACTTAAATTACTTAAATTACTTATTTTCTTATTTTTTATATCTGACTTTATCGTGCCCGCCTATTGCTATTGTTATTGCTATTGTTATGTTATTGTCATTATGTATATTACCCTGCAACTCTGTGTGCTATACTTTACCCTGCTGTTGTTGTGAACTGCAATTTCCACCCCCTGGAGGACAAATAAAGGTTCATCTAATCTAATCTAGATAGACCTATCAAATATTTTAAGTGCTTGTTACAAAAAGTGGGTAGGTTCTGTAAATAACTGCAGAACCACTCCAGGGATTACGGTTTGATGTGTTGAACGTGTTCATCTGTAGATGGTACAACAAGAACATCACAAGGGCTCGGGCTGAGGAACTTCTGATGCAGGAGGTACGCTCACACAATCAGAACTGATTACTTCATTAACATATTTATTAAATAATTAGATGTCCAGATAAATGTTACCCCAACTTCAGGATATTTTGAAGACTATCTGTTTGTGTCTAAAGATAGTTACATTGGAGAATCTATGTATTTGTATGTCATTGTGTATTTGGGGTATATGTGTCCAATGCTCCATCTGCAACGTGATCCAAATACTTGGATTTGATTGGTTGTGACCGTGTGGTTTTTGCCAGCAAGGATGCAAGGGCTGCAATTGCAGGATGCGTGTGTGTTTTCACACCTACAAGTGCCTCTTCAAACCACACCGATAGCTCAGCTTCAGGATTTCCTGTTGTAAACGTGTCATGCAGGTTCACAGGCAAAGTTTGAGACTTGACTTCCACGACTGTGCTCGTCTGTTGTCCAAACACTCTGAGAAACCATTTGTATTATTGTATTAACTAATGTAAGAACCATTTAAATATCCCCTAAGTAGATCAAATAATGTTCACATAATGGATACTTCAGTTCTTTAATAATGGTTCATGCCTGTTTGTGCGTCTGCATGTCCAGGGCAAAGAAGGGGCCTTCATGGTACGAGACTCCAGTCAGGCCGGCGTCTACACTGTGTCTGTTTACACCAAAGCACCGGGGTAATCATTCGCTTAGTCAGCTATCGCTAATGTACTGACAACACATTGAAAGGACTGAGGTACGGCTTGATCTTTGGGGGGGATAATGTGCTTGAAATTGCTTTAAGATCGACCGTCAGATGTTTCTTGAACTGATAAGAACATACACAACGAAATTGCTGAAGAAACCAGCGAAATTCATCAGCAATGACGCAAATAATAATAAAAAAAAGATCATTTGTGATACGGTGTCCTGCTCACCGTCGCATGTACAGGACAGGGCTATGATGGGGTCGTCTACAAACACTCTCCCTCTCTCTCTTTGCAGGTCAAACGGGGTGAAGAATCCACAGGTGAAGCATTACCAGATAAAGGAGGCGGAGAAAGATCCGTTTAGGTTTTACCTGGCAGAGAAATACCTTTTCAGCACTATTCCTGAGCTGATCCAATACCACCAGCACAATGCTGCAGGTGTGGAGCGCTTCCTGTGAAACACACTCACACATGCACACCAACACACACACACGCACACACATACATACATACATACACACGCAGGCAGGCAGGCAGGCAGGCAAGCAGAGACATATATACGCACACCAGTTGAACATTCGCCCCAAGGGATAATTTGCACAGCTTAAAGATTAATTCACTGTGAAATTGTTTCGTACATCAAATTCGAGAGAGAGTTGTGGGGGAAGCCTGGCCATTAGACTTACCAGAAGTCTTAACTCTTAAGAGGTTACAATATTGTACATAGACTTATCCTTGGTGCCTTGACTAGACCTGACATACTTCTGTGTGTGCGTGTGCGTGTGTCTATGCGTGTGTGTGTGTATTCCCTGGCAGGTCTGATCACGCGTCTGCGACACCCTGTGACGCTTGTCAAAGACGGCTCTCAGCCGGCTGTCTTTGAAAGCTCTCCAGGTAAGAAGCCGGGTGTCAGGTGGCTAAGCGGTTAGGGAATCTGGCTACTGATCAGAAGGTTGCCGGTTCGATTCCCGGCTGAGCCCAAAAAAATTAAGTTGCATCCATGGGCAAGGCACTTCACCCCACCAGGGAAATGTCCCTGTACTTGCTGTAAATCGCACTGGATAAGATCGTCTGCCAAATGACTAAATGTAAATTGAAGCCAAAAATGAAATGGATTATGTAACCTGCTGTTCTAAAATCGAGGTATTTTGTTATGAAAGTTGAGGTACCCACCTCAACTGCGAGTTCCAGCTAAGCGGGGAAACACTTCACCTCATTAGTGATGTCGCCCGCTCACAATTGGCTATGCATCAGTGGCCTCATGGGTACTGTAGTTCCACCTTTGTGAATGTCCTTCAGCAGGCGAGTGGGAGGTGGAGCCTGCGGAGCTGGTTCTGGGGGAGGAGCTGGGGAGCGGGGAGTTTGGACTGGTGGTGCAGGGGATGTGGAGGGACAGGAAGGTGGCCGTGAAGATGCTGAGAAAGGGGGCCATGTCGGAGGAGGACTTCAAGGAGGAGGCCATGGTGTTGACGTAAGTGGACCGGTGGACGTGGTTGTTGTGGAGATGAAGGACCGCAGCATATCATGTTGGATCGTGTCTAAAAATATGTGTGTGTGTGTGTAACAGGAAGCTGTCGCACCCGAAACTCGTCCAGTTGTACGGTGTGTGTACCCAGCACTCCCCCACATGTCTGGTGTTTGAGTTCATGGAGCAAGGCTGCCTGTCAGACTACCTCCGGGCCACCAGGGGGCATCTGTCTCCGGACACGCTCCTGGGAATGTGCCTGGACGTCTGCGAGGGCATGGCCTACCTGGAGAGCTCCAACTTCATCCACAGAGACCTGGTACTTTTAGAAAAGAAAAGCTGATATCTGAAGAGTGATGTTAATACGGAATGAGATTACATTTCTCCTTCCGATCTCTGTCTGTCTCACAGGCAGCCAGAAACTGTCTGGTCTCTAGAGACAATGAGGTCAAGGTGTCTGACTTTGGGATGGCCAGGTAAGATCAGCCCCCCCCCCCCCCCTTCCCCTGAGGTGAGAACTTCTAGTTCATCCACAGGGGCTAAAGCAGGGGTCTCCAATCCTGGTCCTCGAGGGCCGCTGTCCTGAAGGTTTTAGATGTTTCCCTGGTCCAGCACACCTCCACAGAGCTTGATAACGATGCTTCATTAGAAACAGGTGTGCCGGAGCAGGGAAACATCTTGAACCTTCAGGACAGCGGCCCTCGAGGACCAGAATTGGAGACCCCTGGGCTAAAGCATGTGTGGTGTATACCTGCTGACCTGTCGAGGGGAGACAGCAGGAATGCTGTTGTCCTCTCCTGCTGACCTCCATGTCTCTCCTCAGGTTTGTTTTGGATGACCAGTATACGAGTTCTCAGGGCTCCAAGTTTCCCGTCAAGTGGTCGTCTCCTGAGGTCATCAAATACAGCAAGTTCAGCAGCAAGTCGGACGTCTGGTCTTTCGGTCTGGCTGACCTTTAACCTTTGTCTGTCCGTCTGTCTGCATGATTGAGAAGCCTGTCTGTCTGTTTAACTGCTGTTCCTCTCCCCTCCTCAGGTGTGTTGATGTGGGAGGTGTACAGCGAAGGTCGGCTGCCCTATGAGAACCGCTCCAACGCGGAGGTGGTGGAGTCCCTGACCGCGGGCTTCCGGCTGCTCAAGCCTCGGCAGACCCCCGATGCTGTGCACCAGCTCATGGAGTGGTGCTGGAAGGAGGTGGGTGACCCTGTCTCACGCTACCTTCACAAATATGCCACCCAACACTCAGATGTTTTCACTTTTTTGGTTTCAGTATAACCCAACATACAGGGTTTTTTTCAGTATTGTAACACTTGTTAATGACCAGTGGAATACAAACAAAGTTTTGCTGATACGTTTCTGTCAGTGTGAACTTCTGTCTCTCTGCCCACATAGAAACCAGAAGACCGGCCATCCTTTGCTGTCCTGCTGCACGAACTGGCCTCCTTCTTAGATCTCTAACCCCTGTTCTCACACACACACACACACACACACACACACACACACACACACACACACACACACACACACACACACCTGTACAATACGGAGTGTGTATGTACAAAGACGTAGGAGTAATTGATATTATTTATTTGTTTGCCTGGATTCCCAGTTACTGTACCAGTAACTTTGGCGTCAACCTGTGGTGATAAGTGTGAACTTAACTGTGCATGTGGTCCGTGAGAAAATAAAAGTGTACCCACAGAAATGTCCCTGCTCCCTGTGTGTTTGGTGACGGTCTCTCCTCAGAAGCAGATTCTGGTTTAATCCTTTAGAGGGCAGACAGAGGCCATGTTCTCAGACTCGCCCTCCTCGTCTCTCATCATACAGATTTGCACATGCTCTGTATGTACGAAGCTCACCCTGTGTTGGCCTCACTGCTAGGTCATGTTTATCTCTGTACACAAGGTACCTTTTTACTCTACGTTGAATCATTTAGGAATAAGATCATTAAAAATTTCGCCTGGATTATGTTTCACATTTAATTAGTACCAGCTGAAAGCCTGTCACATGAAACCTTGTGGACATGACACTTGCTGTCCAGAACCTTAGGGTTCTGTTAAGAACACTTCTCTGAAAAGGTTCTAATACTTGAATTTATAGTATGTATAATTCCTACCGCTTGTTTTTGTCTTTCTACATCTTTTTTTCTGTAATAGTGCTGTAGTGTAGTATACAGGTCTAACCAACTGGATGATCCTGGGTGGCAGTAAGTGGCTGCTGTTTGAAGCCAGTCTTACATGCCTTCCTGTTACTGTGACAACCAGGCACACTGGGCACACAATACTGGCATAGCAATGTATCTGAGAAGCAGTCAGTAGTCAGAGTACATGGGAAGAAACTGAAAATGTTACAGGAATACTGCACACTACCAATACGATGTCATGAAATTACTGGCATGTTAGATCATAAAAACTAAAGCTAGAATGACTTACATACCCTTTTAGTTAATCACTGGACTGTTTTCCCTGAGACTTTCAGCTTAGGTATCCTCTTCTTCCAAAGGGTGAGTGGTTCTTAACCTTGTTGGAGTTACTGAACCCCCGCAGTTTCATGTGTGCATTCACCGAACCCTTCTTAACTGGTCGTGTCATCACGAATCATATGAGTCGGACGTGTGTCTTGACCTCTGCCGAACCCCTGAGACTGACTCACCGATCGAACCCAGGTTAAGAACCACTAGGTCGGGGCCTTTGTGAACTCTCAGGCATCTTTGCAAATACGACTGCTTGGTAAGTGGGCCTCCTGTTTGCTTGAACTTGGCACAAAGTCATTTTTATTTTACCTGGGGCATAGTAAAACGAGTTAAGAGTGACCTAACCTAATAGAGATAGGTAGCCTAAGTGGCGATTTGGTGTGATTGGTACTTGAAATCGTGGGACGCTCAACCTTACAGCACCAGTTGGCTGTTGTGCGCCTGGCCCTTTAAGGAAATGCACTTGCAGCCATTTTCTGCTCTTTGTGTGGGGTGGATTAGCGGATAGGCACATAGTAAAAAAAAACGAGAGCATCCATCGGGGAAAGAGAAGGCGAGCAAAAACGTCCCGTAAATTCTCGGATCGCCGTCGGCAGGAGTGCGACATCGTCCGCCCCGTCTTGACCCGGACGGACATGCGAGTTGCAGGTATGTGCGCCAAACTCCCGCGGACGCGCAGTGAAAGATGCGCTGCGCCTGATGAGGATGGCTGTAGGGAGCTGATCTCCTTTCTAGGGGGTGCACCTTCACGTTTGTTGAGAAAAAAAGAAAATAATATTATAACGCATAGGCCTCCGTTTCGCCTTTCTCATTCATGATCGATGTTCCTTAATGTTTGATTTGATTTGGGTCGAGGGGGGTGGGGGGGGACCGCTCATTCCTGTGAATGGAGCTCCGTTATCTCGCCATTGCCTAACGTCAGAGTAGAAATGGCATCATGGGTGAGAGATGGGTGGGGTGGACAGGATCCGGACGGTGGAAGATGCTCTTTTCCTTGTCTCTTTAATAAGGTAGAAGCTTTGGGAAAGATCGCACATTATGGTTGTAGCCTCTCCTTCAAAATACATATACCTGTATATGTGTGTATATATATATGGGGGGGGGGAAATAGGCAATATTGCCTTGTAATCATGACCGACTTCAAAGCTCCCGTCTATTTCAACCAAGTGTTTTTTACGACCGTAGTTTAATAAATAAACATTTGCAACACTTCGAACCTCGAAAATAATATAAGCAACATTATGAGACAGGCCGACACGTAGTAACTCCCTAAGAGGAGCCCTGCCACATTTCATGATGGGGTGGGGGGTGGGGTGGGGGGTGGGGTGGAGGGGTGGGGGGGGGGGGTGAGGGGGGTGACAGGTGCATCTACGTTCTACTTCCGTCTCAGCCGCCTTGTCCAAGCTTTTTTAAATCCAGTGCAACGCCGCGCATCCAAAACTCACATTTGTCCTCTTCGTGTGTTAAATGTGCAGTAGAATCGTCAACCAACGGTTCTGAAATGGATCCTGTTTCAATTGTGTAAGGAAGACAAATGCATATCTGGGTTATGGGTTCTACTGAGTCAACGGTCAGATACAGTATTTTATATTCCTGGGTTTATAAAACGATGACATGACTCGGTTCATCTGCAGGCTGTCTTAATGTTTCATGCCCTTCATATTACAGAAAGGATATTCAAAATGACGCTTGATTATTTCGAATGGGAAGGACTATAGGCTAGCCAGCCGAATGGCTGTATGCAACCTGCTCAATAGGCTGCAAGCCTACATCCAGATCAGAGAGAATGACTGACCTACAGGCAGCATACCATACCCTGCTCTGCTCGCATAGCCTGTCACTGCTGTAGGTCATGTGATCAAGCCTATGTCTGACAGGCTCTGAATATTCATGTGATATGCATTGTTGTTGGTTAGACAGAGTAGGCCATGTCATCATGCCCCCCCCCCCAGGCATACATTCCTCAGGGGGCTGGCTGAGGACACAAACACGCTGCATGTCCTGCGTGTGTGCATGGATGCCTGTGCTGTTTCTCTCCTCACCCCAGTGAGGAGAATGGTAGCTTGTTACAACGATGGCCAGAGGGGATCCCATCAAGTGGTGACCCGGACGTGACACACTTTCATCTCTCTCTCTCTCTCTCTCTCTCTCTCTCTCTCTCTCTCTCTCTATCTCTCTCTCTCTCTCTCTGTCTCTTTCTCTCTCTCTCTCTCTGTCTCTCTCTCTCTCTCTCTCTCTCTCTCTCTCTCTCTCTCTGTCTCTCTCTCTCTGTCTCTTTCTCTGTCTCTCTCTCTCTCTTTCTCTCTGTGTGTGTCTCTGTCTCTGTCTCTCTCTCTCTCTCTCTCTTTCTTTTCAACTGTCTCACTCAGATGTAAAGGGCTTCATTGACTTGCCAAAAAGAGACCTCTGTCCCTCTCTCTCTCTAGACCTCTGTCCCTCTCTCCTCTCTCTCTGTCTCTCTCTCTCTATGGCTTGCTATATGTCTTCCTGTCATGTAATGTCTGCCCCTTCCTTTCCACCTCTCCTTTTTTCTCTAAGTCTTCATTCTTCTTCCCCTGTGTCATCCCTCCATCCCCACCATGCTCCTTCCTAGGTGTGGACCTGGCCTGCTCTGGCAGATACAGGAACATACCGGAATGCAGGGGGGAATGGAGAGATCCATGTGTGTGTATGCATGGGTCTGAGTGTGTGTTTCCAAAAGCTGTTGAGGCCAAAAGATAGTTGTCTTAAGTGTGGGAAAGTTTATTCAGTCACCCAAGGGCCTGGATGAGTGTCCCAACAGTATATCCCTCCTGGCTGGAGGACGGACAGACTGACTTTTTAGGGTAAACATCCAGAAGTGTTTCTGTATGTCGGTTGAGGCCCAATAAGCATACTGTGGTGATGAAAGGGACCAGGAAAACCCCACCCAGCTGTGTTGCTCTTCCTCTTAGCTGTTCCAGTGCAGCTGTGACACCTTCTACACACACACCATCACCGCCTCACACACTTCTCACTGTCTGAGGGGAAACTATTCGTCACTATTCCGTGACCTCGGTTAGCAGTGGGAGGTTAACCGTGGTAGGTTAGCTGTGGTAGGTTAGCTGTGGCAGGTTAGCAATGCTAAATGAACAGCTTAGGTCCCCAGCTTCGTAGTGTGGGTCTCTGGGGTGGGGGGTGGGGGGGTGGGGGGGGGTGTGCGGGGTGGGGGGTTAGCCTCCCTCTCCCACTGCCCCCGTCAGGGCCCGGGGGAGGTGAAGGAGATTAGCGGTCATGTCAACCCCTGTCTGTCAGATCAGAGGTGAACCACCCACTCCTGACAGGCACATGATGCCGCCCCCACATGCACACACACACACACACACACACACACACACACACACACACACACACACACACAAAGCAGGACACACACACACTCTGTTCACACAAAGCAGACTTTAACTGTGGAATAGGAGGCTGGACACACACACACACATTGGACTATAATGATGACTGGTTTATGAGCCACCACAGCTTCCTTGTTTCCTGTCATCACCAGAGCATCATGGCTAACTTTAGCCGTCTCAGCCTTAGCTTGTCTCGTCAACATGTCCGCCAACAGGTGCCCCTGCTGTAGGGAAAACAAGCAGAGACAGATGGAGGTTCGGAGTCAGGGAGGAAATGAAACCGAATACCCAGACTAGAATACCTGCCACCGCTTTTAGAGGGGGGGGGGGATGAAATTCCTGACGCTGGTGCTTTTTGTCGACTGTCTGAAACGTGGTGGATTTTCCTGGGCGTCGCTCGTCGGACGCTCTTGTCACCCTGTCGCTCTCTGACAGACTGGGGAGCAGCGTGAGTGAGTGAGTGAGCCCGCGTTACCATGACAACCCACGTGACCCTGGAGGATGCCCTGTCCAACGTTGACCTGCTGGAGGAGCTGCCCCTCCCCGACCAGCAGCCCTGCATCGAGCCCCCGCCCTCCTCCATCATGTACCAGGTACACACACACACACACACATACTCCTACACACACATTCAGACAAGAACACACACACTCATTCTCGCCAATATTTTTTTAACTCTCTCCTCTCTCTTTTCTCTCTCTCCTCTCTCTCTCCTCTCTCTCTCCTCTTTCTCTTTCTCTCTCTCTCTCTACAGGCCAACTTTGACACCAACTTTGAGGACAGGAATGCGTTTGTGACTGGCATCGCCCGCTACATAGAACAGGCCACTGTGCATTCAAGCATGGTGAGAGACCCATAGAGCCAGGACACAGGCCGCATTGGATTCTGGGATGCAGTTCCACATCTGAGCGGTCCAATCTTGGCTTGCCATCTCTGTTAAAACATCCACTGTGTGTTGTTAGGCAGACACACACAAACACGGACACACACATATTGAAGACAAACCCGTTTATGCCAAAAGACCCTAGTGTTGTTTGTGTGGCGGCTTTACAGTCTGGTTCCTCTTTTAGTGGGTTTTGGTTAAAGATAGGCTACACGCACGCGCACACGCACGCACACACACACACACACACTGAATCAGGCTGCCGCTTGACCGGCGAAGAGGAATGAGTAGAGTGTGTGATGTGACTCACAACGAGGGGAACCGAGGTTTCATTCAACCTTTATTTAAATCAGGAAGTGCAATCGAGGTTCTTTCTTTTTTCCCC
This sequence comes from Neosalanx taihuensis, assembly GCA_030340665.1. Classification (NCBI taxonomy): domain Eukaryota; kingdom Metazoa; phylum Chordata; class Actinopteri; order Osmeriformes; family Salangidae; genus Neosalanx; species Neosalanx taihuensis. The sequence continues at coordinate 4,852,415 of CM059302.1, forward strand.
TCCTCGAATGAAAAATGTGTCAAATGTCAACATACGCTGCAACATTACCGCGTCCAACATTTGAACAGACCAAACCGATAGTCCCAGTATCTGAAAACGCTCTGAAAATGGCTTAGTATCATTTAGACTCCATTGAAGGTGTGTTTTTTTCCCCCACTGGTGTGTTGTTGTGTTAGCCATGGGGCTTATGGCCGTGCTGTGTCTCTGTCCAACCCAGAATGAGATGCTGGAGGAAGGCCATGAGTATGCTGTCATGCTGTACACCTGGAGGAGTTGTTCCAGGGCCATTCCCCAGGTAACACACACACACACGCCTTCACACACACACCTTCACACACACACGGCTACTTTACATTTTGCCATTTAGCAGACGCTCTTATCCAGAGCGACATACAGCAAGTACACATACCCCCTGAGGCAAGTAGGGTGGACACAACGTCATGTTGACAAAGCCGGGGTTTGAACCCGGGACCTTCCGATTACTAACCCGACACACCCGATTACTAAACAGCAAAGGGTGTTGCCAGATAACATCCCTCCTCACTTTCACATCTTCCCACAACTTCCTCATTGCTCTTATTTCACCATTGCTCATATTCCACCATTGCTCGTCCAATCCCCGGCCAGTGTCCACTCTGAAACCTCACCCTCGACCAATAGCAACACGAGGCCCACCGAAGCATCCAATGATGATCGCAGCGTCCACAGATCTGATGAAACCCACCCAGAGCTCCAGAGCTAGCGGCGCTGAGCGTCCCTCGCACCTGAAGCTGTGTAACACCCCCCTCTTGTGGCCCGCAGGTGAAGTGCAACGAGCAGCCCAACAGAGTGGAGATCTACGAGAAGACCGTGGAGGTGCTGGAGCCCGAGGTCACCAAGCTCATGAAGTTCATGTACTTCCAGGTACTGGCAGCTTCCTCTCCGACCCTCTGACCTCTCGGCTCGCCCGGTTAAGGGTCATGTGCTTGGACCGCTGGGTCAGCCGGTAGATCTCCCACGAAGGAGGAGGGAGGGAGGGTGAGAGAGGGTCGGAGAGAGGATGAAACTAGGCGCCAGAACGGTATTTTTCTTACCAGTTAATGAAGGAAACAGAGAGAGTAGCAGACTTCTGCCTTGACCAGTCAGTGAGTAATCGGTCCCCTCCCTCCCTCCCTCCCCCTCCCCCCCCCCCCCCCCCCCTCCCCCAGAGGAAGGCCATCGAGCGCTTCTGTGGGGAGGTGAAGCGCCTCTGTCACGCCGAGCGCAGGAAGGACTTCGTGTCGGAGGCGTACCTGCTGACGCTGGGCAAGTTCATCAACATGTTCGCCGTCCTGGACGAGCTGAAGAACATGAAGTGCAGCGTGAAGAACGACCACTCGGCCTACAAACGGTACAGAACACACACACACTCGCTCATCGCCTGTTAGCATGCTAGCTGAGCCCTTGCTAGCTACCTGTTAGCATCCATGCTATCAGCATGGATCTTATAGCATGCTAGCTAACGTTGAAGAAATCTGTTAGCACGCTGAGGCCCAAGGCCCAGTGTTTGACATTAGCCTGCGAGCTGGGGCCTCTTGTAACCCCTGTGATTTCCCCGTGCTCCAGGGCCGCCCAGTTCCTGAGGAAGATGGCCGACCCCCAGTCCATCCAGGAGTCCCAGAACCTCTCCATGTTCCTGGCCAATCACAACAGGATCACGCAGGTTGGCATGGAAACGTCTAGGCGTAGAAGTTGATCACAAGATCGAGAGGTCTCAGGTTCAGATCTACTCTCATCGTACATTGCTTTGGGAAAAGAAGAAATTATTTATCACTACAAGCATGGAACACAGACTTCTCGCTGTAATAAATTACAGTGCCCTGTACTATCATGAAGACATCATGATTACTTTAGGATAACATGACCCAAACACACAGACCCTTATGGAATCATCTGGATCAGGGTTTAGACTCCTGCTTCTCAGTGTGTCAGTAGTGTATGAATGCCGTGACCCCTGACCCCCTGACCTCGCGTGTCTAGTGCCTCCACCAGCAGCTGGAGGTCATCCCCGGATACGAGGAGCTGCTGGCCGACATCGTCAACATCAGCGTGGATTATTACGAGAACAAGATGTACCTGACCCCCAGCGAGAAGCACATGCTGCTCAAGGTAGCCCCCCTCCCCTCCTGTGTGTGTGTGTGCGTGTGTGTGTGTGTGTGTGTGTGTGTGCGCGTGACATGGAGTAGCTGACACACCTGTGCGTCTCTCAGGTGATGGGCTTCGGCCTGTATCTGATGGACGGTAACGTCAGCAACATCTACAAGCTGGACGCTAAGAAGAGGATCAACCTGGGGAAGATCGACAAGTTCTTCAAGGTTAGGATCTCTCTGTCTCTCTCTCTCTCTCTCCTCTCTACTTCTCTATGTCTCTCTGTCTCTCATCTCTACTTCTCTGTCTCTCCTCTCTACTTCTCTATGTCTCTCTATCTCTCCTCTCTACTTCTCTTTGTTTTTCTCTGTCTCTGTCTCTCTCTCTCTCTCTCTCTCTACTTCTCTATGTCTCTCTCTCTCTCTCTCTCCTCTCTACTTCTCTATGTCTCTCTCTCTCTCCTCTCTACCTCTCTTTGTCTCTTCTATCTCTTTCTCTCTAACCATAAACTCCCTCCTGCTGCCAGAATGTGTGTCAGTGTGTATCGGCGTTGGTGAAGGGTAACCAAGTCTGAACCAAGTCACTGCGTGTGTGTGTGTGTGTGACTGTGTGTGTGACTGCGTGTGTGACTGTGTGTGTGACTGCGTGTGTGTGTGTGTACAGCTCCAGGTGGTGCCTCTGTTCGGGGACATGCAGATCGAGCTGTCGCGCTACATCGAAACCAGCGCTCACTACGAGGAGAACAAGTCCAAGTAAGACACGCACCCACAAACCCACACGTACACGCCGACACTCACTCACACAAACTCACCCCCGCCCTCTCATCTCTCATGGTTCTGTAACTGACGTCTTTCCACCCTCCCCCCCCCCCCCCCCCCCCCCCCCCCCCCCCCCCCCCCCCCCCCCCCCCCCCCCCCCCCCCCCCCCCTCCCTCTTAGGTGGACATGCACCCAGAGCAGCATCTCCCCCCAGTATAACCTGTGCGAGCAGATGGTGCAGATCCGGGACGACCACATCCGCTTCATCTCGGAGCTGGCGCGCTACAGCAACAGCGAGGTGGTGACGGGCTCCGGCCTGGACAGCCAGAAGTCTGACGAGGAGTACCGGGAGCTGTTCGACCTGGCCCTGAGGGGCCTGCAGCTGCTGTCCAAGTGGAGCACGCACGTCATGGAGGTGGTAAGTGGACCAGGTGGCTGGTAGCTGGTGTGTGAGTGTGTGTGTGTGTGTGTGCGCGCTCCGCGCTGGCTAGCGCTATGTGCTTGGGTGCGAGCGTGCGCAAGCGTGTGTGCGTTTGCTACCCTTGTGCGAGCGTGTGTCAGGGTAACCCCCCCCCCCCCACACCCCCACCCCCTTCAGTAACCCCTGCCTTCCCCCCCCCTCTCAGTACTCGTGGAAGCTGGTTCACCCCACAGACAAGTTCTGCAACAAGGACTGCCCCGGCACGGCCGAGGAGTACGAGCGAGCCACGCGCTACAACTACACCAGCGAGGAGAAGTTCGCCCTGGTGGAGGTCATCGCCATGATCAAGGGACTGCATGTGGCGTAGCCGTCCAGGGCCGGGGGGATGGAGGGGTGGGGGGATGGAGGATGGAGGGGTGGGGGATGGAGGATGGAGGGGTGGGGGGATGGAGGATGGAGGGGTGGGGGGATGGATGATGGAGGGGTGGGGGGATGGAGGATGGAGGGGTGGGGGGATGGAGGATGGAGGGTGGGGGGATGGATGATGGAGGGGTGGGGGGATGGAGGATGGAGGGGTGGGGGGATGGAGGATGGAGGGGGTGGGGGGATGGAGGATGGAGGGGTGGGGGGATGGAGGCATGGAGGGGTGGGGGGATGAAGGATGGAGGGGTGGGGGGATGGAGGATGGAGGGGTGGGGGGATGGAGGATGGAGGGGTGGGGGGATGGAGGATGGAGGGATGGAGGGTGGAGGGGTGGGGGGATGGAGGATGGAGGGGTGGGGGGATGGAGGATGGAGGGGTGGGGGGATGGAGGATGGAGGGGTGGGGGGATGGAGGATGGAGGGGTGGGGGGATGGAGGATGGAGGGGTGGGGGAGATGGTGGATGGGGGTGGCAGGGGTCGATGGACGGACGGAGGGCTGACGATGACGCCCGTTGTCTCCCCAGGTGCTCATGGGCCGCATGGAGTCCGTGTTCAACCAGGCCATCAGGAACACCATCTACGCAGCGCTGCAGGACTTCGCCCAGATGACCCTGAGGGAGCCGCTCCGCCAGGCCGTGCGCAAGAAGAAGAACGTCCTCATCAGGTAGCCCCGCTCCCACCTCCCCCTCGCCAGGCAACGCCTCCATATACGGGCGCATACACGGCGGTTGCCGTGTTGCTCGGGTACGTGTCTTTGTTTTTGGTTTTCTGACCCTCCGTCTGGTTCCACAGCGTCCTCCAGGCCATCCGGAAGACCATCTGTGACTGGGAGGGGGCCAGGGAACCCCCCAACGACCCCTGCCTGAGGGGGGAGAAGGACCCCAAGGGAGGGTTCGACATCAAGGTGCCCCGGAGAGCTGTGGGGCCCTCCCAGCACGCAGGTAGGGGGGGGTGGAGCCGGCAGGGGGGGGTTCGGTCAAGGGGGTTGAACCAGATGGGGGATGAGGGGGAGATGCTTCTGAATAGACTTTCCTCTCTCATTCAGTTCTCACCTTGCTCTCTCCCCCCCCTCCTACCTGTCTCTCTCTCGCCTCCTCCGCCCTGTCTCTCTCCCCCCCCCCCTCCCTGTCTGTCTCCCTCCTCCCTGTCTCTCCCCCACTCTGTCCCCCCCTCCTTCCTGTCTCTCTCTCGCCTTTTCCACCCTGTCTCTCTCTCTCCCCCCCTCCCTGTCTGTCTCCCTCCTCCCTGTCTCTCTCCCCCACTCTGTCCCCCCCCCCCCCCCCCCCCGCAGCTGTACATGGTTCGCACCATGCTGGAGTCTCTCATAGCGGACAAGAGCGGCTCTAAGAAGACCCTGCGCAGCAGCCTGGACGGGCCCATCGTCCTGGCCATAGAGGACTTCCACAAGCACTCCTTCTTCTTCACACACCTGCTCAACTTCAGCGGTAACACACACACACACACACACACACTCACCAGCAAATACAAATGGGCGTGTGGATCTGGGGCTGAGTTTGTGGGACTGCGGACTTACTTGGCTCCCCCCCTCCCCTCCCCTCCCCCCCGGTCCCGTCCAGAGGCCCTGCAGCAGTGCTGTGACCTCTCCCAGCTGTGGTTCCGGGAGTTCTTCCTGGAGCTCACCATGGGCCGCCGGATCCAGTTCCCATCGAGATGTCCATGCCCTGGATCCTCACCGACCACATCCTGGAGACCAAGGAGCCCTCCATGATGGAGTAAGAGCAGTGTGTGTGTGTGTGAGAGAGCGGGAAACTGGGAGAGATTCAGAAGGACAGAAGGAGAGAGCGGGTGAGAGAAGAGAGAGGGGGGGAAAAAGAGAAGGGGAGCGTGGTCTGTTAATGTTGTGGGGGGGGGGGGGAGGGGGGTAGAAATGTCTCTGACGTTAGCGTAGCCTCGACTCTGGTCTTCACAGCGCTCCTCACTGATGCCCCCCCCCCCCCCCCCTCCCCTCCCCCCAGGTACGTGCTGTACCCCCTGGACCTCTACAACGACAGCGGCTACTACGCTCTCACCAAGTTCAAGAAGCAGTTCCTGTACGACGAGATCGAGGCTGAGGTCAGACCGGGGGCGCCTAAAGCTCAACCGTGCCCCTCACACGCACACGCTCCCTCCTTCTCACCCACCCAAACTGACCGCTGACTCCTCCCCTCGTTCCAGGTTAACCTCTGCTTCGATCAGTTCGTGTACAAGCTGGCCGATCAGATATTCGCCTACTACAAGGCCATGTCTGGGAGGTGAGGACACCTGCTTTCACACACGGTGGTTTCATAGAGAGCGGATCTCTGATTGCGCTCAGGTCCCCCACCGGGAAGCAGAACGTGATGTGTGTGTGTGTGTGTGTTCTCTCGTCCCCCAGCGTTCTCCTGGACAAGCGCTTCAGGGCAGAATGTAAAAACTACGGCGTGATCATCCCTTACCCGCCCTCCAACCGCTACGAGACCCTGCTGAAACAGAGACACGTACAGGTACGGCGCACACACGCGCGCGCACACACCTCCACACGCACTAACACACACACACGCTTGCACTGTGGCGCAATGGCAGATATGTCCCTTGCAAATTGTTTGTAGTGCTGTCTATAACTTTCTCCCCTCTCCCTCTCTCTCTCTCTCCCTCTCTCTCTTTCTCTCCCCCCCCTCTCTCTCTCCCCCCCCTCTCTCTCCCCCCGCTCTCTCTCTCTCTCCCCCCCGCTCTCTCTCTCTCTCTCTCCTGCAGCTGCTAGGTCGCTCTATCGATCTGAACCGTCTGATCACTCAGAGGATCTCGGCAGCCATCTACAAGTCTCTGGACCAGGCCATCAGCCGCTTCGAGAGCGAGGACCTCACGTCAATCGTGGTGAGGACACACACACACGCGCACTTTTAAAAGAGGACGTGCTGTTCAGGCAGACTGGATGGAAACTAAACAGTCATTTATATTTAACATTTATTCATTTAGCAGACGCTTTTATCCAAAGCGACTTACAAGAGAGAGCTTTACAAAAGAGCTTCAGTCGTGGAGCATAGCAGTCATACCAGGTCACACACATCCTGTACACCTCCCTGCTTTCTGTTTCGACTTGACCTCCCTTCTCCTCCCTCCCTCCCTCCCCTCCATCCCTCCCCCCCCAGGAGCTGGAGTGGCTGATGGAGATCAACCGCCTGACCCACCGGCTGCTGTCCAAGCACATGACCCTGGACAGCTTCGACGCCATGTTCCGCGAGGCCAACCACAACGTGTCGGCGCCGTACGGCCGCATCACGCTGCAACGTCTTCTGGGAGCTCAACTTCGACTTCCTGCCCAACTACTGCTACAACGGCTCCACCAACCGGTGAGTGAGAGAGCGCGAGCGAGCGGGCGTGTGTGTGTGTGTGTGTGTGAGGGAGTGCGTGACTGAGCGCTCTGCGGCCCCTGTGTCCCCAGCTTCGTGCGCACGGCCATCCCCTTCACCCAGGAGCCTCAGCGGGACAAGCCAGCCAACGTTCAGCCCTACTACCTGTACGGCTCCAAGGTGCGGGGCCGCGCACTCTGCTGCAGCACAGGACTCCCGCTCAGGATGGGGGGGGCCTGCTGCTCATCCACACATCACTGCTTGTCAACCAGGATTTCAATATCTGATATCATTTCTCGCTTTTCTCCCCCCCCCCCCATGTCTCTCTCTCTCTCTGTCTCTCTCTCCTCCCTCCCTCTCTCCCTCCCTCCCTCCCTCTCTCTCTCTCTCTCTCCCTCTCTCCCCCCCTCTCTCCCTCCCCCCTCTCTCTCTCTCCCCCCCCCCTCTCTCTCTCTCTCTCTCTCTCTCTCCCCCCCTCTCTCTCTCTCCCTCCCCCCCCTCTCGCTCCCCCCCCCCCTCTCTTTCCCCCCCTCTCTCTCTCTCCCTCCCCCCTCCCCCCTCTCTCTCTCTCTCTCTCTCTCTCTCCCTCCCCTCTCTCTCCCCCCCCTCTCTCTCTCTCTCTCTCTCTCTCTCTCTCCCTCCCCCCCCCCTCTCTCTCTCTCCCTCTCTCCAGCCTCTGAACATAGCCTACTCCCACATCTACAGCTCCTACCGGAACTTTGTCGGCCCACCCCACTTTAAGACCATCTGCCGTCTCCTTGGTTACCAGGGCATCGCCGTGGTGATGGAAGAGCTGCTCAAGATAGTCAAGAGCCTGGTATCCCTCCTCTCTCTCTCTCTCTGCACGCTCTCGTCGCAGCATCGACATCAGAAAACACCCCGGTCCTCAAACCTCCTTCTCTCCTTTTTTTTCTTCTGTTCTTCTTTCCTCTCCTCCCTCCATCTGCTCCCCTCTGCCCTCCTTCTTCCCCCCCCTCCCCCCCCTCCAGCTGCAGGGCACCATCCTGCAGTACGTGAAGACTCTGATCGAGGTCATGCCCAAGATATGCCGGTTGCCTCGTCACGAGTATGGCAGCCCAGGTCAGCCACCTCTTAGTGTGTGTGTGTCTGTGTGTGTGTCTACCAGTATGTGCCCCTGAATACACACAGTACCCCCCCCACCCCCCACACACACCCCACAAACCCTACAACAACAGTTCATGTGGGTCGAAGTCCGTTTTGATCCGTCAATAATCCGTCAGATTATTACGCAGCGCCACGGTGACAGTCCTAGCTGGGGAGGTGTTGCTCCGAAGGATTGCTTTGGAAACACTTGCCTCCTGTCACTGGAGCGCATCAGACAACCAAATTAGATATTCCCCTGTTGATCGGGGATTAGGGATTACTAGATTACTGGTGTTCTGTTCTGGCTGTACCGAGCTTACTGTGGGTGATCTCTGTCAGCAAGTAATGATCCTCTGCACACACAGGCACAAACAAGCAAACAGATGACACACACACACGGGGCCATCAAGTCCAGTGAGGAACATTGTTGGTGACACCGTAATGATTCATGTGGCCTAATTACCGCCTCTGGCGTCCCCTGTCCTCCCTGATGCTAGTGGGCCAGGTGAGGGATGATGGCAGTGTTCGCTTCCAAATGATCAAATCCATTAAATGAAGGATAAACGAGCCATTTAAAGATTTGAACCAGGGGCGGCCAACGTCAACGAGCGCTTCCAAACGTCAAAGCGTCTAAATCAGGGGGTGGCCGACCCCCGGTCCTCGAGAGCCACGGTCCTGAAGGTTCTAGATGTTTCCCTGCTCCGGCACACCCGATTCTAATGACCGGGTCGTCGTCAAGCTCTGCGGAAGCCTCATAAGTAGAATCGGGCGTGCTGGAGCAGGGAAACATCTAGAACCTTCAGGGCCGCGGCTCTCGAGGACCGGGGTCGGCCACCCCCTGATTTAGACGCTTTGACGTTCGAAACCGTTCGATCTGTGCCCCCCCCCCCCCCCCCCCCTCCGAAGGGATTCTGGAGTTCTTCCACCACCAGCTGAAGGACATCATAGAGTACGCCGAGCTGAAGACCGACGTGTTCCAGAGCCTCAGAGAGGTCGGCAACGCCATCCTCTTCTGCCTGCTCATCGAGCAAGCCTTGGTGAGACCCCCCCACCACCACCCCCACGTCTCCTCTATCTCCTCCCCTCCCCCCCCCCCCCCCCTCCCCCATCTCTCTACTCTCTCCTCCCCTCCTTCTCATCGCTCTCTCTACATCAGTTTTAATCTCGATTCCTTTGACGTGTGGCGATTTAATGTCCCGGTCCCTGTTTGTGTCCCTGAAACGCAACTCTGTTTGTCATTACACGCCGGCCCCCTTCGACAGGTGGTAAGCATTTAGCGGCCCTCATCCTCTGTAGCAAGTGCACGTCGAGGTCTCTCTCCCTCTCTACCTCTCTCTCTGCCACGGTGTTCTTCTTCTGTCTCGCCTGCAGTGCCTAGGTTGACCTCTGGGGGCAGTGGAAGCACAGGGCAGGACGGCCGGTTAGGCGTTCGGCTGGCTGTGGAGCAGCGGGCTCTTACGGGCTGGGCTGTAACAGTCGTTCAAGATAGCTCAGATAGTTCAGATAGCTCAACGGGTTAAGGCGTTGGCCTCATGATCGGAAGGTTGTGAGATCGAGCCCCCGCTGTGGCTATGTGATGTTGTGTCCTTGGGAAAGGCACTTCACCCTACTTGCCTCAGGGAGAATGTTGCTGTAGTTTACTGTAAGTCGCTTTGGATAAAAGCGTCTGCTAAATGGATCAATGTAAATGTATTTCAAGCACCGTTTAAGTTGGTGCTTTGTTTTCTAATGCTTTGAGTCCATGTTGGTCCGTGGCTTCCACTGCTGCTGCGGTTGAGTGTGTGTGTGTGTGCGCGCGTGCCGTGTCATGTTCCCCGCATGCCTGCCTGTCACCCTCCACCCCCCCCCCCCCCCCCACCTAACATTAGCGTGTCCGTCTCTCACACGCAACATCCTGTTTCACTGCCTGGTATCGGCCGTCGCCTAGACAACGGCGTGTGTGTAC